>VZUI01043871.1:0-26192 GCA_013401135.1 Cettia cetti
AATCCTCTTCCCTATTGGTTGTTGTATTGAACCCCACCCCCTTTTTGACCCTATATAATCCCGGCTGTTTGGAGCCTCGGGGTCTTTGGAGTCGTCAGTTCCAGGGAATAAAGAGGACTTCTGGAGATCATTCTGCCTCCTGTTTCTCTTGCACCGCCTGGATAGGATTCACCGAAGGACACTGCAGTAGCAGTGAGAGCCTAAAAGAGCTGTCAGGCCTGGTTGCTTAGGCAACCGTTCACAACTGAGCTGGTCACTGAGCCGGAGTGCCTGTGCTCCTGAGGTAAAGCCATCCTTCTCAGGGCGACTCCCAGGAAGGTCGCAGCACCCAGAACATCCCTGCCTGGGACTGGGCTGGTCAGCGACAAAATACTACATAAGCAAATATTGCTTCCAAGTTGTCACCCTGTCCTCTTGGTACTCCTCTAAGCCTTCTGTAGTTCACATATTTTGGAGTCAGTTTCTCACGAATTTTCATGTAAACAAAGCAATGTTTCTGTAACTGTCTTTATTGTTTACATTCTTCTCTTTAAGAGGGACAATTGATGGACACTTTCTCAGACCAGTGGAATTGAAGAGGTTGAACCTCAGTCTTCCAATGTGGTCTCATTTCTAGAAATCTATATAAACTGAAAGCTAAAATTAAACTTCCTGCTTTTCCCGCTTTGACTCTGCTGTGGTGTCTGCGTCTCTCTTGTGATGGTAATGCGTCACTAAGTGATATGGGAGAGATATGATTTGGGCCTGAAATAGAGTTTATTTACATCAACTGGTTGATCTGAGCCTTCTCTTCCCCCCATTTCTCAAAACAAAGCCAAACTTAACCTGATTGAAGGACTTTCTGACAATTCTTCATCTTCACATGTTTTTTCATATTCCTACTGAAATCAGGCATTGAAGCACTAAAACATCACAGGAAAGGCATTTCACATACTAGTGACTGGGAGCAGGAAGTCATGAAAAACACATGAGAAAACACATCTGGGCTTGAATCATTGAGATACTGTACTTCAAAAGAGTAAAATAAATTGTTTGTGATTCCCAAGCTGAACCTCAGCTATGGAACTCATTTATAAATCGTCAATGAAAACAGACAGAAAAGAACTAGTGAGATACACTGTCTGGAAACAAGTTTCAATATTCTGTTTCAACATTCTGTGAGGCGGAAAACAGCGAACTGCTATGGAAATTTTCCTACATTTTTCCACCTCCTAAATTATTTAAAATAATTATCCAATTTTATTAATGTGTTTTTACTTCATGGACTACTGGGATAGTTGATTTTACTTTAAAACATCCTAATGAGAGAAAAAAAAATAGTTTTTTAAACTCACACTAGAGGGAGTGCCAAGATTATTTATAGCTAGGAAAGGGAGCACATGAAAGGATCTCAGCATTTGTTTTGGTACAGTTTGAATTAATTAATATTATCCTCTTTATTCAATTACTTTACAAAGCAAATCAAACGCAACAAAACCCAAGCTAATAAACAAACAAACCAAAACCCCCATAAAATAGCAGAAGAAAATACATTTGCATAAGAAAAACTGGTTTTTATAGGTTGCTAGATTTTGAAGATGCAGTATATCTTTTGCTGAGAAGCTTCAAGTTGTGTCATTAGCATTTCATTTCAACAATAAAAACCAAATATACTTCATGACAGTGAATTCTGCCATGCCCCTTGAGATAATTAACATACATTTATAGAGAATTACAATAAACCTCCAAAAATAGTAAGTTCAGCACCAGTTTTACCGGTGCAAGAAAAGTATAATTAATAGTTATAAAATGTATTTTCTGTAGAGAGGCCAGTAATTTCTCTTGATTTGAACATTCAGTTCAAATAACTGCACCGTTGGCAGTTAGTATCAGAATTTGTTCCTTGTCTAAATTATCTGTAATTGCAACTAAATTTCATAATATTTTCTAAAACCAATTGTCCATTTTTGTAATTCAATTAGCTCTCATTTTTCAACCCACTGATAATAAACAATAGAAGCAATATACAAATATGTAGAGATTAAACTCTTAACTTAAAAGGCAGGAGACGCACAGTATCCTGAGACCACTAGTTCATTGATGAACTAAAGAAGTTCATCAATGAGAAAACTGAGCTTTTAAAATCTCACCTCACTTACTCAAAGCCACCCAAGCAGGACTGTAAAGTAGTTGAAAAGGGAACCAGGAAACCCTAATGCCTTGATGTAATTACTAGACCATATGCCTTCCTTTCATAATGTACCACTTACAGTTCAACAAGCTTGTGCAACCTTCTTGCTTCAGTGTTTACCAGTTCCCAGAAATCTATTCAAGTGCCACAAGCTCCCTGCAATGGCTTCTGAAAATTGAGCTATATCAGCAAGAACATACTAGCTACTCAAATAAGAAAAAGACCCAGCAACCACTGAAAAATCAGGTCATTAATTCCTGTTTCAAATATTTAATGACTTAAAATAGTATCATGTGTAATTCTCATGTCACTAACCAGATCAGAGAGAGGACACCAACATTCATTGAAATACCAGTGTTTAAGCATATGGTCCTCTTTTAAAAATATTAAAGAACTAACTTAAATGAAGAACTAGCCTAGGAAATCATGATTATTTATCATGGAAATGGGGCTAGCAGCCGTCTGTTACATAGGCATTTCCATTCAGCTTGCAAACAGTTGCACTGGGGGAAGTGCTGACCTTCCATGACAGTGAGCCTACATCACCTTAGACAAGAAAATTGGAATTTGTTAAGCCATAAAAAATTAAGTGATCTGAAACAGTACCTTATGGTGACAGATTAGGACATGAATATGTTAAAATTCAAAATATTACTTGTTCTAAAAGCCCCCTAGCCCCAAGGTGTGCTACATTCAAAGTCAGATTTAAAAAATCCCAAAGGAAGAGCCCTGGGTATTCCTCCCAGTTGCCACAGTCCCATGTCTCTCCATTTCAGGAAGCAGAATGTGGTAAATCGGCAAAAGAGTCTCAGATGACCTAGTAGCTGTTTTCCAAAGCTGTGGAACAATAATGCTAAAGTGTATGCCCTCATGTGTTCAAAGACAGAGATGAGTATTTATGGATATCAAGACAATAAAAGTTCCTTCAAATACCAAAAATACCAAAATAAATTTTTATTTTTAAAAGTCATTAGATGGCATATAGCCCACCACAGGGTACAGCATGGAATGAGACCAGAACTTTGAAACAGATCCTTTACTGTGGAAGTACTGAGTCTTCATCAATTACATTTTTTAAAATATTTTGTGTCTTCATATTAAGATTTTGTGCAAATTAATGGGAAGTTTCTTTTGAAGTATATGCTTCAGCTGAAGAGTGGGAAAAACTTCCAAAAAGAGAACTGGTTGATTTTTCTACCTGGTAGCTTTGCAATGTCATAGAAGTATTCACAATGATTTCTACAGTACTTCTATGTACATTAAAGGTTTTTGGAGATAGTCTCTCTTTGATTTGAACTACATGGTTTCCCACTTTCTTCATTCAGGTATCTCAAGCAGCACAGTTTGAGTGAGCAGTCTAAAAATCCTGAAGGACAAGACACTGCAAAGCATTTAATGATAGAAGCAAAGACTTCATGTTGAAAAATCATGCCCAGAATTGTTAACAAGATACAACAGCATTGTTCTTCTCTATAGAAACCATCAAAAGACTCATCATGCCATACAAATGAAGACAGAGCTTTCATTAATTTTACATCTTTGTTAATATTGCTGCTATTAAACCTGAATTACTTGAGCAATTAAAAGAGTTGAGTTGTCCTCATCATTGTCATCTTATTTTGTGATGCTGTGCAAAATCCTAGGTCTGTATTCAGCTAACCACTATTATGCATACTAAGATTTCTAATATTCTTTGAGATGTTTCAGGCACTTTATGCTTGAACAAAAGATGCAAAGTATTACTATTCCTTGTCTGAGGAAATCTGTTTTATCTGTGTGTTATGGGCTAACACAATTTAGTTTTTAGTTGAAGAAAAATATGTAATATCACCCTGCCAGGACCCTAAAGTCTCTTTAGAAAATAGGAAGACCTATCAGAGACCAGTTCTTGGCTATTGGCATGTAGTTTGACCACTGAGAAAACAGAATGAGACTTTTGGAAATACCCATATAAAGCTGAAGAATGTGTTGGAGGCGCCCTTTTTTCTCCGGGTGGGCTCCCAGGTAACATCGTTCAGCAGCCGGGGTGGGCCGGCCCAGGCCCTGTTGCCCCTGGGCGGTCGGACCGGGCCGGGCCTCTGGCAGCGACTGCCGCCCCACGGGGGAGCGACCCAGCCATGCCTGGGGCCCATCACAGCTAGCAGTAGGGGAGTGGAGGAAAAGCCCCGGTAGCTGCTCGTGTTGCTGTCCGGGGCTGCGGGGGATGTTTCTTCCCCCACCCTCTCCTTCCTCAGGCCTCAGGGAGCAGCCCTGAGCGGCCCACGCCATGAGACCGAGGGGTGGAAAAGAAGGCATCCACCAAGCCTCCACACCGGCACGGCCTGCAGAACTTTGCAGCTCCCGCCGGCAGAGACCACGTGTCCCCCGCAGGCCTCTTCAGCTCTTTCCTGATGGCAGATGGGACCTGGACCTCCAGGCACTGGGCCTTCCCGGAGTGAAGACAAGACAAAGTGATTGAACCACAAAGAGACATAACATGAGACTAAGGCAGTGAAGAGAGAGTGAAAAGACTATTTGAGGCAAAGGAAAAGAAGTGGCCTAATTAGCCTGGACATTTCTAGTAAACTATAGAGAATGGACTATTTTTTTCCTATAACATATAAATGCTCTTTGGGGGGAATGCAAAATTCTAGTTAAAAGTGATATGAAGGTTTTTTTGCTCCTAAGGACAAGGAGACTTTTAGTTTTGAGATGAAGATGATTTTGGAAACAGAAGAAGAGAATCTTTGTTTTATACTAGAGGAGGCATTCTTTAACAGTGCCACTAATAAGCAGATATGGCCCATATGCAGTGTTGGGAAAGCTGCTAATGGGTAGGATTTCACAGTTTGCAGAGGTTACTTTCAGGCCGCTGCAGATGTGTGGCAGGGAAGCCTCCAGAGACTGTTCCTTGTGATGATGTCTCTATAGGACTCAGAAAGACTCCTTTCCTAAAAGAACTGATGAAATATTATTTTTAAATGGTAAAACTGACAGAAATGATAGGTTTTGTCTTTTTATGTTGTGTGTAAGAAAGTGAATACTTGTGGGGGGAGGGAAGAATGTTTTGAAAGTTTAATTTGTTTTTTTTTTTTCTTATTTTCTTCTTAATGTATGTGAATAAACTATCTTTTGTAATTTTAAGGTAAGTCTGTTTTGCTTTTTGAGGTCTCCTAGTCATATCTAAAATAGCAAACACTAAACCATCACATTAATTGGTGCGTTGGCTGGGAAAAGTAAAAATTAGTGAATGTGAAACCATTAGACTCTGTCTTCATTCTAAAGGAAATGCTTAAAGAGCAATTTTTGCACATCACCTAAAAATAAGATAAATCCTAACATTCAGGATTTTACAGTGTAGTTTCTAGTAATTTTTACAGTAAATGCACCTGAAATATCTGAGATGCTGAATTAGAATGTAACATGAATCAGGCAGAACACTAGATTAGCTGGTAACAGGAAAAAAAGGTATCTAATTTTTATCATTGCTTATAACATTTTCTTACATTGCTTAGATGGTGTCCCGGAGTGAATTATGATGATAGGCTATTTTATGATTCTCTGCTTTATGCCCAAAAATTGTTGCAGTAACTTTAAGGCGTGGGACTGGGTTTGGGTAGGGCTGGCGAAGGGGGGGAAGCTTTGGGCTTTTTGGCAGTCATTTTTCAAACCTCACTGCCCAGGCATTCTGAAGCAATGTGTTGTTTGGCTTTGCTTGGCTAGCCTGGTTTTTGATAGCAAGGGAGCCACAGAGGTGGCTTCTATGAGAAGCTACTAGAAGCTTCCAGCATTGTCTGACAGAACCAATCTCTGATGGCTCAGAAGATGGACATGCTGCTGGCCAAGGCTGGGCCAAGTAGGGATGCTGGTAACACTTCTGTGATAACATATTTAGAAGAAATCAAAACAAAAGTGGGGGCCAATTTTAGTTCCAGCTAAAGAGGAGGAGGTGAGAATATGTAAGGGAAACATGGAAACACCAAGGTCAGTGGGGAAGGAGGGGGAGGAGGTGCTCCAGGCACTGGAGCCGAGATTGCTCTGCAGGCTGTGGTGATGACCATGGTGAAGCAGGGTGTCCTTTGTGGCCCATGGGGATCCACGGGGGATGCAGAGATCCACCTGCAGCCTGTGGGGATCCACGGGGGATGCAGAGATCCACCTGCAGCCTGTGGGGATCCAGGGGGGATGCAGAGATCCACTGGTAGGGAAGGTGCCCATGCCAAGGCAGGTGGAGACCTAGAGGAGGACTGTGTGATCCGGTGGGAGACCAGATGGAGAGAGGGCCCTGCCTCCAGGCTGGAGTAGCCTGTCCTTGTAGGGCTGCACCCCGTGGAAGAATGACCCGCACCACAGCAGTTTTGGGAGGACTGTGTGCCCATGGGAGGGACTCAGGTTGCAGCAGTTTTGGGAGGACTGCTGCTCGTGAGATTGGAACCACGTTCAGTGAGGTTCGTGGAGAACTGTCCCTCCTGAGAGAGACCCCATGGTCTCACAGGGGAACAGATTCTCTCCCTGAGGCAAGCAAAGAAAACCTCTGTGACAAACTGACCAAAATCCCACCCCCGTCTCCATGTGCTGTCTGTGGGAAGGAGGGAGCGGTTGAGGAAAACAATGTTTTTAAGGGCTTTGTTTTACTTTTCATTATCCTGCTCTGATTTTGTTAGTAATAAATTCACTTTGTATCTCTAAGTTGAGCCTGTTTTGCCCTTGGAGTGTTTTCTTCCGGTCCTTATCTCAACTCATGAACCCTTTGTTAAATTTTCTCTCCTCTGCCCAGCTGTGAGTGAGCTGCTTTCGTGAGTGTCTGGAGTTTGGCCAGTGTCAAACCACAACAAAAGTTTTCCCTTCTCTGGCTTGAAGGACCTTCAGTAGTAATCTTTCAGCTGCTTTGAGGTGAACTGAAGTCCAGTTGCTAGTCCAAGACCAGAGAAGCATCATGGGAGTGGCATCACCCCATGCCTGCCCCAAGCCTTGAGGAGCACCTGTACACTGAGACAAAAGCATGAAGCAGCAACAGATCATAAAACTAGAATTGGGAAACGTTTTCTGTCTGAATTGAGCATCTTCCTGTTTATTTTTGATTAATTAGTAGAATCATCATAATGGCTCACACAATCAAAAACATAACACCTGCACCCTGGACTATGAAACTCCATCTCTTACACCTGGTTCTTCCATGGTATAAACAGCTATGTTTGGTTTAGCCAGAGACACTACAGACATTTTTATTAACTCAGAACAGCGCTTGCTGAAAGTGTAATAATAGAAATTGAAGTTCATGTGATCTCATTTGGAAAATAGTGGCAAGCAAGTACTACATACTAAGTATTGCCAGAAAAAAAAAAAAAAAAAAAAGAAAAAGAAAAAGAAAAAAAAAAGGGTCAAAGCTGTAACAGTAAGTACTTAATAGCTACAGGTTATTTCTTAGTAGATCTTGATTTTCTTTTTTTTTTCTCTGAACATGACTGATCCTGGTCATACTCTTCCTCCCAAACATATTAGCAACTTTTAATGATAATGGCAGAGACAAATATTTACACATCTTCTCAAAGGCAACATGTACAGGAATGTGCAAGTCATTATGCCAGCAAACTATCAACAATACCAGACGGCAGGGGTTTTCTTTAATGCTTTCCATTCTGTCATCAGTCATTCCCTGCTGCATTATTAATGTATGTTGAATCTCATCCAAAGTCCATTGAAGGGTTTGAATACATTTGGGTATTGTTTGTAGCAAAACGTATTTTCACCCCAAGTATTCTCATGCCACCAAGAGATAGCATACCTCCCCAGCAGAGAAGTTCCAGCCCAGCAGAGGACTTTGTCCTTGGGACACAGTGCTTCTGGAGCACTAAGTGACAGTGGAACGGTGGCCTTGACAGGCAAGGTCCTGTGTGTTTGCAGCCACAGCAGAAGTCAGTTTTTGAGCTCAGGCTTCAAGCAGGCAAGAAGAAAACAACGCCCTCATAAAATTATCTATGCATTCTACATGCTGTGAACAAAAGCTTTTTTTTTTTTTTTTTTTTGAAGCATTTTCTACACAGTTTGCAACCTTAGATTTAAAAGGCTTATTATGGGGTTTACACATTACATGAATTGTTAATTGTATTCAATTCAATTTCTTTCAAGAGCTAAATAAACAGAAGAGTTTCTGTTTATTTGAAAAGTAGAGAGCATTTTATCAACCGTTGACATGCCTGGTCTTTGAAATATGACATCTATCAAACCAAGTTAAGCTACACCCCAGAAAGAACAATTCTTATTTATTCCATTCTGGCATCCAGGCCAGGAAGAACTTGAGGAAGACACTTTTTCAACTAGTTCCACCATTTGTTCCTCCAGGCTACTACCCCATTAACTCCAGAAACCTGAAAATAGCTGGTGAGATCTGCTCAGGGTCTCTCCTGGGAAAAGGACTAGAGCAGTAGCTGAGGTGTCATTCAGTCAGCCTTTTTTACACCACTTTCATGTTTCCAAAGCAAGAGAAGAGAGAAAGCCAAAAGGACAAACTCAAGGTAGTCAAATAAAGCAACAGCCTTTAACCTAACTCCTCTTTCAAAAATTGAACTCTACTTAAAACCAACAAAAAAAACCCCAAACAAACAAACAAACAAAAAACCCCCAAACACAGACCACTCACATAGCAGCAAGCAGAAACAGATAATTCACACTATATGAAGCAAATACAGAACTTAAAGGCATAGATGCAAGGGAATAAGCTTTAACTGCCTCGTGCCTTACTGGACAGTAAAAAATGTTTGCATTAGTAAAAGTAGTGAAAAATGCTTTTCTGACACCCAAAATATTTCCAAAGACAATTTAGTTTTCAATCAAGAAAATCCATCATACACCACCAGAAATTCTCAAATACTTTTAAAATTTTGCAAATATCTGTGTATAGCTTCATGAGACATACTTGTATGTGGTTCAATTTAGTTCCAAAGGTATTTGTGGAATTACAGCTTTTGTATAGCAAGACTGTTGCACAGAAAAAAAAAAAAATTGGAATTTGCTTTCATGTAA
Organism: Cettia cetti; assembly: GCA_013401135.1. NCBI lineage: Eukaryota > Metazoa > Chordata > Aves > Passeriformes > Sylviidae > Cettia > Cettia cetti. The sequence goes on from VZUI01043871.1 coordinate 9,173, forward strand.
CAAATGGAATATTAAAAGTTACAGAACCATACACTTAAGTGTAACCTAAAGGCCAAGTTTTAAAATTGAAACTTGTTCTGAGCAGTAGAACTGAGTCCTTTTGATTGCTGGGCATCTTAAAATACCATTCTTGCCGCTAAGACAACATTCAAAAGACAAAAGATAGTACAAAAGGTAAAAGATAACATTTTATAATCAGCTTCTATGAACCATGAAACCAATTATTGCAATTAAAAAGTTACTTAATACAGGACTTCTTTCTCCTTTTAGAAAACAAACTCCTCAATACCAGAAAAAATTCTGTCAGCAAAGAATTGCAGACAAGATTCTGTCTTTTGCCATGTCCTTGTAAACCACTGTCAAGTTTAACATTGACTTAAACTGCGGTTTAGTCAAGGAATACTAGAACTGTAGACTGCACTTATTTTGATAAGCCTAGAACTTGTTAATTTTTTTAGTAAAAAAAAAAAAATCCTACTTTGTTTTGAAGAAGGATACATTTAGATTAGATTGCTACATAGAATCATATTCTTAGTTTCTCCCAGAAATTCTTATTGAAAAATAGAAACTAACATTGTGAAATCTATTAATAGATGAAGTCTCATTATTCTTATGTTGTTCCGTTTTACCTTCAAAAAGGATTAAAAGAAAAAACCTCAGCTGAGAAAAAGATGTTGAGTTTTTGTTGTTTGTTTTAAGTTTCAAGTTGTTTTTTCCTTTTCCCCTGATAAACTGATTTCACATTTTATTCCAAGTCGCCACAGGAAGAAGATTCATGTTTTCCAAACTGTAAAACTGTTACCCTCTTGAGATCTCACTTGCCCAGTATCAAAATACTGGAAGCAACAATTTAGGACCATTAGATAAAAGGCCGTTAAGATGAAATTTTAGTCAATACTTACTATCTACTATCTATTATAAATTAAATTGATTAATACAACACAGTCAAGGCTGGTGAGGTCCTGAAGTGCAAAGTATTGCTCTTTGGCAACAAAAGAGAGCCAGAAAAATTCCCAGTGAGAAAGCAAACTCTGTGATTCAAAGAACTACTCCCAAATTGAAGACAAAAAATTTACATTAGTGTTATAATCAAATATATGCGATCAAATATATTTAAACTTCAAGCTTTGCTTCTTGGACCTCTGTCCCTCCAGCATCTTAGTTTTTGGCACCACTTTGTTTGTCTTTGCCAGTAATGTTTCTATGGGACACCATAAGGGCCTACAGGGACAAACTATCAAGATCCAGTGATACTGAGCTGATGAAAAGCACATTATAAAATGTGTCTTCCTTATTACAGGAACTGTTGCTAGCCACTGACAGTTCTTAGTGATATGTATCTGAGTACAATAGCCCAGTCAAGAGCAGATATACATGCTTAAAATAAATATTTCCTTTTTCTCATTTTCCAACATTGACAATCCCAAAGGGGAGACTCCATTACTTTTCTGCATTTTGCTTAAGCTCAATAGAAAGTATGTGATTAATATATACTTACAACATTACATATCATTTTGGAAACATTCATTCCTTCTCACTGTAACTTAGCACTTAGAATTCTTCTACTGAGTGGGATCATCCATCTCATGTATGTTCTATTCCCCAAGTTGGCTCACATTTTGTTTGTGAAGAAATTCATTATAAACAGCAGAAGTTATGAGTTGTTCCTGATACAATCTACATTTCTGAAACCATATTTTGCATTTAATTCTTCAGCTATCCCTAAGCCTTCAGTTTTCCTTTTATAAATACTTTCTTTCTTAAATGGCATATTTGCAACAGAAAAAACATTGGCGTTCTACAGCATTTGGAATTTGATTCTATTTTGAATTCTTCCTCAGATATGTGTACATTTTGATACATATTATCAAAGTGAAGAATTGGAAAATTCTCACTCCTGTACCTCCATATCATGTGTGTTTCATATTACTGTGGTAAAAATAATGTTTCTTCCACAGGCTTTTATTTTCTATTCTTCTAGATCATACTCCTTTTGTTTGTGTCAGCCAGTGACAGAAAAAAAGTCCAATCATTATAATGTTTTCAATTAATCCTGACATAATTTGCAGCATTTATTTGCAGTTCTATATCCAAACAGTTAAAATTTCCATAATAATAATTCCCATCTCTACTGCATTTTTAACACACACATATATATATTCCTATATTTAAGTACTAAGACAAAATTCTTATAATTTTTCTTCATTTGATTTGCTTTGTAAGGCCTACAACTTGTTAGGATTTATATAATTTGTATCAAGTCAAACAAAATACATTGTACATTGCTGTGAAGCAACAAAAACTTTTGTGTTTATATATTTACTTTGTTTGATAAAACAAGCACATAAATTTTGTCCAAGCTTCCTTGTGGTGTGTGATCAAAATATGCCAACACTTCAGATGAATGAAAATGGGCAGAACTAATGAAAAAATTGCACCAACATAATGAACATTTTAACTTCTAACAACCAGTTGAAAATTTTGATAAACTATGACCATTGAATGTTATCCTTAACAAAGAGTGATTCAAAAAAGTTAAAGTCATATGAAATCTATTCAGACAATTTTTCTGAGCAGGAAGGATTTGGAGAATTTACCAAATGAGGACCCACTTCAAGTGGATGTAAGCAACTACATAAATATGTAAGCACAAAATCTATATTTTACCACACTACACAAAATTATACGAAAGTAACATGTGATCATTATATATCAAGACAGACTTTGAGTTTTAAAGAAGGAAATAAGCTAGGACTATAAATAACTTCTATGCAGCCAATACCTGGAACTCTTTGGGCTAATATCTATGCTATCAAATAAATATATAACTTCAAAATAAGGCAAAACCCTCCACACAAAACAAACAAAAGAAACAAATTAAAAAATCTGTCTGCAAAGCATTTAAATGATAAAAATAAATCTTTGTCTGAAACATGAACCTTGCAGTTTTCAAAAAATTATTACAAACAGCTGTTCAAATCATAAGATGGAGGAAAAAAGCAGGGATGATTTTTAAACTTTTTGGAGTTATGAAAAAAAAACCTATGAGAAACAGTGTAGTGCAGAACAGTGCTGCTTGTGCTCACATTCAAATCAGAGAGAAGATGATTAATTTCAGAGGTAGTGTAGCAGAAAGAAACAACTAACAGAGGATATAACACAGTATATACCTGCCCTGTGATTTTCCCTGAAACACTTAATAATGTAGCTACACCTTTAATGATAAGAATGAGATTAACCAAAATGATTCTGTTTTATAAAAACCAACAAAGAAATGTAATAATCAAAATATATAACTATTGAACGTCAATGTATTTATGTTTTTTCCCTTCAACAGATTCTGCCTTCAGGTTAAACTTTTTCAGTTTGTGCACTGGAAACTGTCAGTAGTAAGAAAACAAGTAAATCTACCTTAATCTGGAAAAGATGGATTTGAACACAAGTTCTAACTCAATTCCTCTGGAATCTGACCCACTGTGTGGCAGGAATGTATTACCACAAATATTAGATTCCAAATTCTGAAAATGAAAAGGCTAACCTTAATCAGGTGTAATTATTGAACTAGCCCTAAACAAGACTTTAGTGTAGGACAAATATAAAAATACTCATTAAGAAGTGGGATTTAGACATCAAACTTCCTGGGCTGTTTAAACACTTAGCTTTAAAAAAGAAGATGGGGAAGAGGAAGTAGCTAATCCTCCAGGAAGAAATCCCATTTGATAATCTTAATTTGTCATGCTGTAGATAAACGTGTCTCTCTTTTAAAAAGAAAAGCTATTTAAAAAGAAGCTATTTCTGTCCAAAAATACCTCCTTCCCCTCCCTCTCCCCCAGACTGAGGTACTTATAAAATAGTGTGCAACACACAAGAAAAAACATGTGAATTCCCATCAGCAAAATCCAGCCATTGTAATTGTTTCTCCATACTTTCTACAATAGGGACTCAGAAGACAAGAATATTTGTTAATGGAATTTTGATTGAATGAAAATGCTTTCTGCATAACTTCAACATGCTGAGCTTCTCAGGCCATGTATCTGCCAGCACATCACACAACTGTGGGCACAAGCACATGATGGCTATGATGTTGTCAACAGTGTGAAACAGAGTTATTAAAACAGTCTCTCTTATGCCAAATGCCTGATGTGGCATTCCAAACAAATCCTCTGTATAATTCAGAAATTGAGACAGGTCAGTGATTACTAACCATGAGTTCTAATGGCACCATGCCACCAGCATTCTCCCAGGTTGGTCCTGTAGCATTATTCCCATAGACCACCTACACACCATTTTATGATAATTTAAGTTGAATATTAAAATCAGCCAAATGGATGAATGCTGCTGGTTGTGTAGATTAAAATAAATTCAAAACAGACCATATTTGTATATATTTAGAGGTTTCTTCTTGACAATGCTATACAAAGCTTATATGCAACTGCAGCAGAAATTTAGAATTTATACAAAAATGGGGTTTTTTTCCAGAAAATACATTAACCCTTAAAAGGATGTGTTTCTTTTCATTCCTCATATTAAAGAGGATGTGTTGAACTATAAATCACAACATTTATTTCAAATTCTCATTAAGAAAGATGAGAATCTCAACAGAAACTGGAATATGAACACTGGCAGCAAGAATAATATTAGTTGGAGAAAGCATTACAAAATACTTAAAGTTACAGGATCTCTTTGATAGAGACAGATTCCTCAAGCTTTCTCTGGGTTCAGTTGAAGGCAGGAAAAAAAAAAAGAAGAAGAATGAAAGAACCCACACAATCTAGTAGTAGCCTTATATACATCAATAAATGTATGAAAGCCAAAGGCCTCCAAAGAAGCCACTGAACAGCAGGGACCACTAATGGCCACACTTACTTGCTTACTTACTTTTACTTACTTGCTTATTTATTTATTTATTTATGATTGTTATTTATTGTTGTTGCTGTTGTTGATGTTGTTGATGTTAATATTATTTTTATTATTTTTATTATTTTAAAATTTTAAATTATTGCATTACTTAAAAAAATTATCGTCTCAGGGTGAGGATACTAGGTATCCTATTAGATTTTACTTGGCTTGGTTATCACATAGTCCAAACTTGAAACTCATTGTCCAAAGATTTCAAGGAAGCACAGACTGAGTTTTTGTTTCTTACAATACTCATACAAAGAAATTAGTCAATGATTCTGTGAACATAGATGTAAAAAAAACAAACCACATTTTACCTATTGACCACTACCGTCACATATCCAGGTACAAATATCCCATCATGTTAATTAAGTAGAAAGAGAGTCAGAAAGGTTATTGATAAGATAATACACAAGACAAAGAAATTAGCCATGTAGCTATGCCTAACCATTAATTTTATGTTCTGCAGAAAGATTGCATGATAAGAACAGAGGCTGAAATTCTCAGATCCACCATATTAACATAGTAATTTCTGGCAAAGTAAATCAAAGAGGGCTTCCAGCACCGAATAAATAAATAAATATGTATATTAATATATTATCTAAGTAACACAATGCTAATTTGTTTTTAGTGATTGATTCTAGAGTGTATCAGTCAGTGACATGCACATCCCAGGCTCATTTCTTTATAGAAACTGTTGAATCATGTCTTCAGTATTGGAGATGTGCTTCTTCACCATCAATAGACAGTAGCTTTTCCACCACTCCCCATCTTTTGTCCTAGAAAGTCCACATGGAGCTGGCAATTTCTGCCAGGGCAAAATTCTGCATTCTTCCTGAGTAAATTCACTACAGTTTTATAAGTGTGATGGTTGTGTGGGATTTGGTCTGAAAACAGGGTTGATAACATGGAGATTTTCATTATTGCTGAGCAGTGCTCACACAATGCAAATGCTGCTCCCTCTGCCCCACCAGAGAGTAGGCTGGTGGCATACAAGGAGTTGGGAAGGCATACAACAAGGACTGCTCACCCCAACTGACCCAGAGATATGCCATATCATATGACATCATGCTCAGTATATAAAGCAGGGGAAAGAAGAAATAGGGAACATTTGGAATGATGGCTTTTGTTGTCTCCAAGTAATGATTACATTTGTTGGAACCTTGCTTTCCAAGAGATGGCCTGATTCCTTGCCCATGGTAAGCAGGGAATTAATTCCTTTTTTTTTTGCTTTTCTTGCATTCACTGCTTTTCTTTACCTATTAAATTGCCTTTATCTAAACCCTCAAATTTTCTCATTTTTGTCCTTTGGATTTCTCCCCCATCCCTCTGGTGGGGGAGTGAGAGAATGGCTTAATGGGACTTAGTTGCCTGCAGAGATTAAACCACAATAATAAGAAAAAAGAAAATACTAAAAAGTTAACTTTTGCTCTATGTCTTACCTCTAAATAAAGCAGAGACAGAGACCACCTCTATAACTTCATCTGTAGTGCAACTGTCAGACTACAATTTCTATATTAAGAAGATACTGGAAACTCCAGCCTCAATACTGGTCATGTCTGATTTTTTGATTAGTAGAAATTTTACAAGCAATCCTAGGTTTGTATACCATCCCAAACACTGCCAATTACTCTTCTTCTTTGATTCTAGTGCCTAAAGTCATGCCAAAGAGTATGCAGTGAGAAGGCATCTTGTAATATATCGGTACCTACTGCAAGAAGTACAAGAACTAAACATTTAAGACATCAACTAAAAGAAATTTCAAAATTTTAAATGTTGACAGAGGATTGCATACTGAATTCAGTGCCTCCACAATTATGTTCTTCCCCTTTTAAATGTGAAAATAGTAATAAACATAGAGCTTATTGGTAGCCCTGAAACAGCATGAAAGGGGGCAAATGGGAAAGGCTGAAGAGTAAACAAGGAAGTCAAAACGTAAGGTTGTTGTTTTCTAGCCCAAGTTAGTACAAAGCCTTATAGTTTCTGTGGAAACTCATCCATGTGGGACCACAAGAAAAAGTTGCAGTCTCAAAATGGGAAACAAGTCAGTATTAAAAAAGTGGCATAATAAATGTTAAGGTACTGAAAGCAACTGAAAGAAAAACAACTGGTTTTAAGAAAGAAACTAAAGATGCATGCTTAAAATGTATTATACTTACAAATAATTATAATTTCAAAAGTGGAAAGGAATGAGAAAACTGATGCAAAAAAAAAGTAATGTGAAATGAAAAGTCCCAAATGACATGAATTAAAAAATGTTGATGGGCAGATGAGGCAGATGAGAAAAGTTACTTTTGATCTAATGCCAGGAAAAAAGTTAGGGATTTGAGCACAGAGGAAGATTGTTTCAAGTGCTTTATAATGAGTAAGACAAAAGGAAGAGGAAAATATTTTCTTGTGAAGAAAAATGAGAGTTACAGACCTTGTTAAAATTTGAAAAATATGATCTATACAGAAAAAAAATTAATCAACATTGGCAACAAAATGGGAAAACAAGATTATGAGTCAAATTCCTAGTGTTAGTTATTAGGGTTTTCAGGTATAATCATGAGATGATCAATTCTAGAGAGTCTTTTTTTTTCCCCACAGACTCATTTTGCACCCTTTACTCCATGCTGGAACTAGGTGAAGGCATGGTATAGGAACATCTACCTCAAATGACTAAAATCTGCATTTTGTGTAACTGATTTTCCTCAGGATAAGTGCCGCAACACTTGCAAGTACTTCAGTGCTACTAACTTGAATCAAGTGATAGGATATTGTAGAAGATAGAAACTTGGAAACCTGGCCAACATGGCTTCCTGTTTTCTTTTCCTCTGAAATAGCGGATACAGACTGTTGCCAGAAAAGGATATCAAACAAGTGATTCTGACCTGAGTCTGTATAGGAATTCCTTTGGGTTATGAAGGGCAAAAATACATTATCTGTGCTTTGTTTTTCTCAGCAAAGCAAAGGAATTCAGAAGAAAAGCATATGGAAATCAAAATTAGAACAGGAAAGAAAAATTTATAAAAATAATAGTAATAGGCATCACACTTAATTCTACTGTAACAAATACTATTAACAGAAAGAGAACATGCCAAAATCTATTGTATTAAACTCTGCAAATTTTGAGGATGACAAGATGTCTATAAATAAGTTAGGATTACTATTTGTACTTGTTTCAATGGCCCTTTCTATTTCCTTCCTGAGGTAAGTGAAGAAGCCAGTCATATCCTGTGTGAAAACAATGTACAAACTGTGTCCTTCTAGAAATGAAGAAAATAGATAAAACCCCCTGAGCATTTGTTACATCATTTAGTTAAATTAGTCAGAAGACAAGACGAAATCACTCTCAAGAAGAATAAAATGTCAACATTTGGAAAAAACTTCATTCAACTTATTTTGGTTACCTATGAACTGAGAAGATTTATATTCTCCTTAGGTTTTTCATAAAGAAAAAGAAAAAGGGCGCATAAACATACAGACACAGAGTTCCTTGTTCCTGAATTACTCCAATTTCTGTCTCATTTTGATAGAAAGTTTAGTCAATTGAAATGAGCAGCAACAATCGGCAACACATACTAGGTGTTCTATAGAGTCTCAAAGAGCAGGAAAGAGCAAATTCATATTCTCTATTTCGATTTTTTTTTTTAAATGGGAGAAATCTTCCAGAGTTCATGTATTTTTCAAGACAGACATTTCTAAGAAACACACAGGTTAATATAATTGTACTTCAGTAACTGCCTTTCTGAAAAACTGGCTTGATTAAATCCAGTCTTTATTCTGTCAAAGTGGCATTGAGTTAAAAAAAAAAAAAAGCATTTTGCCTTGTCAAGTCTGACAGGGCAAGAGCCTCTATTCATTAGTATTTTTATCTTTAAAGCTAAACTAACAGAGCTTTCATTAATCAGGATTCTGGAAGAGAAGGCATGTAGACCTTGTATGTCTCATCCTTGGACAAAAGAGAATCAGACAGTAGGAACCTAGAGTATAGCAACATGAGATTTTTTGGTGGTTCATTTAAGTAATTCATTAGTTCCCTTTTTCAGGTTCAGCACAATGTTTTTTGGGTGAAGGAAAGATTGAGTAAACGAATACTTCTAAAAGTGTGTTTTCCTTGACTATTTTTTGAGTGTCAAAATCAAAACCTTTAGAACAGCAAAGGCAAAGGTGTACCAAAATAAGATTAGAAAAAGCTTAAATGTGGACTGACTCAAGTTATTTTAGTGATTTCATGATTTTCTGATATTTAGTCCTTTCTCAATGCCTAGATAGGGGAAAGTAAAAATCAATTTTGACCTCCTTTTCATGCCTGCTATGACTGGCCTGTTATTCCTTACTGGATCAGGAAAAGGATGAGAGGAAAACAAATTAAGGAAAAGAACAGGTAATCTACCTACCAGAAGAAGACTTTGCTAAGAGAATTTATTTTCTAAAGGGAAGCATCAGAAAAAAAATTCAAGATATTCAAGAATGCACTGCAGAAATTAACATGCATTTCAGTACTTGGGTAGGACTGAAACAGTTCATCTTCAACATCCATCATTATGTGCCTTTGAATGAAAATTTTTAAACAATTTATTACCTTTCTTATTAACAACATCTTAAAATAATTAATATTAGCATCTGACTACAATCTGAGTTTACAGAAACCCACTGCATTACAACACAAAAGTATAGAATAAGGAAAACTATTGCTTACTTAATAGATTTATGAACATAATGTAATTTAGGGTGCTATTTTGAAGTGCTATTTTAATTTCATACACAAAGCAAAATATATGCAATTTAGAAATAGTAATCCTAAATAGTCAAATCTTCGAAACAGACACCTGAGGCTACTTGATTTGAAAAATTATACAGCCAGATAGTTTTGACATAATTGTACTGCCACAAGAGGTTGATGTAATTGGAGCTAAGTGACTTCAACAAACTCTCCCTCTTCCCCTCCGAAGGTAGGAGCACAAAAATGAGAGTGATCTAAATGATTACAAATATTTTTGCATATATAGATACATAATTCCTCAAAATACCATTCCCAATTTATTATTTTACCAGCAAACAGCACATTTTAGGACTGAGACTAATAGGCAGTCAAATCCTTTCTCACTAAGTACTTTTGGAAGCACTCAGAACTTTTTATTTATAACATTCAGCTGTCTGAACAGATAACTCCATATAATTCTCTCTCTCCCAAGAGGTTTTTTTTTAAATTTTACTAAACTTGTGTTTTCAGGAAGTTTATTTCTTTGTTTATGGTTTTGTTTTTTTGAATCAGATTAACGTAGATAACATTACAATGCTGATATAAATATCACAAGGCTTTATAAAGTCTGCCAGAGTTCCTATACGTTTTTGGCGATGTGTTAATGAAACAACCCATATTTGGGGGTTCTAACACTGCAAGCAGTAACTTATATGCAATGTACTAAATTACATAATTTGTCTCCTGACTGCATATTGTCTAGACACAGACATCAGAATTTACAATTAATTCAGTGTTCAAACATGAAATACAACTGTATCCTGCAACACCAGAGGAGAATCCTTTACTTATGAAAGTTATTGATTCATGGTCATCTGTCCATTCTACTTATAATGCTCACAGGGTTAAGACTTGATTTTTTAAAACATGTTGTTACAATTGCATATGGACACGTAACTCAAGACTTAACTTTTAAGAAACCTGAAACTCCTCAGTGACCTCTCCATCTACATAGAGTACTTTTGCATCTTCTAATATACTGGAGAATTGCTTATTAATTTATGCTCATTATTCAAGTAAAAAGGACTTAAGCATACAGACCTAGTTCTAGCAGATAAAATACAAGTATTTCATGTTTGTATTTGCAAGTATCAGTCACACTGTGCTACAGGAAGAATGCTCAGACTTCACTCTTGCTTCCATTTTTTTGCTGTTGTTACCAAGTCTCCACTCATCTGTTTTGCAAGTATTGACCTCACATTTCAAATCAAGGAAAGTTTGATCTGTGAGGTCAGCATATTCTTTGCATAGACATACTTGTATTGCTACTGAGATAGTTTGGGAAATAAAATCCATTATAAACCATTACTGTCTTTTCTCAGAGTTTGTTGAACAACCCCATTCTCCATCAAACGTAAATAGCCCATTAAATGAAGGAAGTTGCACAGAAGAGAAATTATGCATCTGGGAAAAGTTAAATTTTTATATTCAGTTTAGCTTCCATTTATCCAAGCCATGTAAGGATAGAAGTCATGACTCCCAGGGCAGAGTTGAATGCCTGAGCATGTTAGGCCTCTCTGCTAACTCTAAATTATTCTTTATATATAGGCTCATATTGTGTATTATTAATGAATTTTTAGTTCAGAGGGTAGTGCCAAAGAGCAATTGATCTTCCAGTTGTAGCTCATGGTACATCTTTAGGCTCAGTAGCAAAAAGATTGACTCTTGCCAGCACTGAAGACCAAAGGCATGCTATATAAATTTACACCCCAGTCTCTATCACTGTATGAACTAATATTCTCTTCTTTCCCCTTTTCTCTTCACTTGCATACACTACAGAAGATGCCCCGAAAAACTCATCAAGTGAAAAAACCATATTAAAGGCAAAAACAAGTGGGTATTTTTCTAGCCTTGTACCATTCTACTAAAAATCACAGAGTCAAACCAAAGTGACTTCATGCATTTCTAATTTCAGGACAGTTTGAGTGCTGTACTCTGACTTGGCCAAAAAAGATTGTAGGTCAGGTGTTTTCAGTCCCTTCCAGACTAACAAGACATGAAGTGGAAAAGCAAATTATCCCAAATCTGGGATAATGGGGTTTAAATCTGCACAAATATTTACATCTGCAATATTTAGATTAACATTGCTGGCTGTGAGAAGCCTGAAGAGCAAATAGACCAGGTGTTAGAGGAAATCCTACTCTCCCCTGTACAACAGAGAAATGGTTTTCTATATTTCTATATTAGGAATAGCCTGTTTTCCTTTGGTGAAGACAAACTGATGTGGCTGTGACACCTGCATTCATACTATATATTGTATTTAAAAAAATCTTCTTTGCAGAGGAAGTATCTTTAAAATCAAGATAAGCTTGATTTTTTGAAGATTGCTTGACATCTCTAAAATGTCAATCATTACCAATCCCACATTATCTGCTGTGTCTTAAGTGTCACTGCTCCATTTGATCTTTCACCCAGAGTCCAGGTAATCCGAGCACCCTGAAAGCCAACAATGGTCTCTGCTCTGTTCCTGGGGCATTCATCAACTGATCTTAGTTATGCGTTTCATTTCTTAAACCAATGTCCCACTGCTTTTCTGCAAGTGATAAACCCCTAAAGATTTCAATAAAACTCTACAGGGGAAAAAAAAATAATCTGTACTCTGTACTCAGAACTTATCAATTCTTTTGTTCCTATTTCAATGTTATTAATCTCCTGTATATTTTGATGTATGTGCAGATTCCCCAAAAATAAGACCTCAGGATTGGTACTTGCATCAGAATTGAAAATAAAACAAAATAAAAACATGGTTAATATTTTTCTGTCCCAGCAACTTTTCTTGAACATCAGAGTGTATTTCAGGATACCAGTTTACTTTGTCAGTGCTCAATTTTTTTAGGTCTTATGTTTAAAAGTAGCAACACATCAGTACTATGTGGAAAGCTTTTCTTAAGTGAAATCTCTCTATATTGAATTCTCTGCTTTATATACCAAAATAATAACATGACAAGCACTGCATAATAAATTTTAAACAACAAGCCTCTCAAAAGAAACAGCATTGTGAACAGCAAATTGAAGAGAAGAACAAGGAAGTGTCCTCTGTCACTGCTTTTCCGTAGGCTAACACTGAGTACCTAATGTTTCATACCTTACATACCTTTTCCAATCATTTGTTGGTGATATGAACAATTTTATATGAGTCCTTTAAAAATTCTTTTCAAAAATACCACTTGAAAACCTAAAGTTCATGGGCACTAAATATAAAATTCCCAAGGCTGCAACTATGGAAGTGGAATCCCCTGGGGCAGAGAAGCCAAAATTAGCCAAAGTCAGGGCAGCACCCAGATGTAGGATGTTGATTTCCCTGGACGTTTTCATATTACCATTTGGAAAAAATCCAAGCAAACAAACCAAACCAACCCAAACTTAAATTCCAAGAGAAAAAATTCTGTTAATTACCATAGCTTGAAATTTTCTTCTCCTGACAAACAGCATTGTTGGTAAATAGTCTCCTCAAAGAAATAGGGCCCATCATTGTATTATGACCAAGAGCTGTCTATTTTTATCAATAGCCATGGCTGAGAAAGTAGAAGTTCCTTTTAGGAAAAGACATGTGGAAGCCAAATCGGACTTGTTTACACTTCTCCATTCAGACTTAAACCAACACAACACGACACTAGAAACTACAAAGGGCTTGCCTAAAGACTGGTAAAATAAATATATCAAGGAAAATTTTAGAAGGCAAAAAAATGAGATGGCATTTCCTTTAATTGATCATTCATAACACCCCAAAACACTAAGACAATGCATTAGTATTTGTTTGATTCTGCTCATGATGCAAAAATATAAACCGAGAAAATCTCCAAACTCTGACAAAACATTTGACAGAGATGTTTGTTAGCACTGTTTCTGCTTCAAGAATATTAGTGTTTGCAACAAATTCTTGCAAGATAAAATCCTTTTTAAAAGAAAATAATAATTCTTTTCTGACTGGAAAAATCAAACAAGGAAGTATGGTTTTTATTACCTCCTTCGTGCAGAATTCTGAGCAACAGTATGTTGCTTATGCTGGAAGTTCATATAGTTCTTTATGAACAGGCTAAAAAGGTTAGTTTGTCATTTAAGGAAAATTACTCAACAAATCACCTAGCACATGCATAAGTTTTTTAGTGACATTTCTATGGGGTAGGAGAGATATTTTAAAAATTATTTAGTAGGATCCCAGGAGAATAGACAGACACCTAATTCCTGACCTTGCAAACCCTGATGACATACAAGAGAAAATTTCAGAAGTGCATCGACTATGAAAATTCTGATTTACAAAAGTTACTGAAGGCTTTAGAGAAAGAGAAATTAGAAAAATTCTATTAGGGAAAGCACAAACCATCTTCTTTTCTTGCAAAAGAAAAATCCCAACCATTCGACCATTTTAACGTGTAAAAACTGAATTTATAACTAGAAAATGCTTCAAATATTTGTTGAAAAGTTAAAAATATTACCATTTGATTCATAGATTCGCCTACTTCAGCCAATCTGAAAGGTAAAGATTTCCACTGCACTTCAGTTGTCCTACCACAGGATATAGAGTGTCAATTTCATTCAGATATTCTTCACTTGCCAAGTCTGTGTTTTGTTCCAGGCAAGTGAAAACATGATGAAAATCAAATTATTCTTTGGGAGTTAGGAAAGTCATATTAAGTATGTAGTCCAAAAGAAACCAGAATAACCATTCTCAGAAGGTGTTTCCTAGGTGAAGAACTATCCAATACTGAAGAAAACTTGTAGGGATTAACTGAGATACCATTAACTTCAGATTTGTCCCCTTGGTTATATTAGACAATCCAAGGCAGCTCCAGTTCGTATTTTCCATGACTATGAATTTTTGGAAAAATTCAAGTTTCACTTTGCTCACAAAAATTTACATTTTTATGGACCTATTCCACCTATACATAACACCTGCCCAATATAAAAACAAGCAATATGCATTTCCCGCTTTACATATGACAAAACCCCATAAAAAACAGTCAAGGAGTCACAATGATAGGCACTAGAGAACACAGCTTATAGACACACTTTGCAAAGTCTCTTATCAGAGTAGCAGCTCGGGCTGCTCTAACTTATACAAAAACTGTGTCATCTCCTAGGCAAAGTTCATCTTCCTGTAATACCAAGGTAACAGGCTCCTGGACTTGCCCTACAATGTGCTAGAGGGTTCAGGAGACACAGATTCTTTTTAAACAATCATCTGTTTCTACCCTTCAGCTAAACTAAAAATAAATTCCTATAAATCTTGCATAATAGCAACAATTCTTCTGTTTTCCTTGTTGGGTCTCAAAGCTTAATTGCCACATATTACATGAGTAAGTAGACATATATTTGAGGAAATAAATTATATAAATGCATGCTTACCAGCTGGTGCAGAACATGAGCAGCGAAGTTGAAAACCATGATAATCAGTGCATGATTGACTGAATTTGCCTTGCTTAAAATCCTTCTTGGAATCCCTTTTGCTCTCAATCTCATCTGATGAAATCTTATCCAGTTCAATTATAACAGCTGACATTTTGATAGTCTCAGTAGACATCAAATTAAAAACAAAGCTGAATACAAAGAGAAGCGAGTTCTTAGTTCACCTTGCCCAAATTTGCAGTCCAAAAATAACTTCCCATCACAAAGAAAAAACAAAGAAAAAAACCAAAACAGACTGTAACAGTGCAGAACGTTCAGGGGCTTTTTGTTTGGTTGGTTGGTTGGTTGGTTTTGGTAGGGTTTTTTTTGTTTGTTTGGGTTTTTTTGTTAAGTCAGTGAAGCTGTTCTTCCAGCTCCAGAGCATCTGATAAATATTGCAGCTCGTCTCTAAAATAGAAAGCTACTACTTTAAAAAGTTATTCTGTTCTTGCAGTGACAACCATATTATGACATTTCTAAATAGCTGCCAAAAAAATAGCAAGGATAAACACAGACATTTGTATTCCTGCTAAGTTGTGGACTTCCTAATTTAAGAGTCTAACTCACATTTTGTTCCCCAGCTGGGAGGGGCTAAGATGAATGGGACTGAGTGTATTCCAACCCATCCTGGCATCTGTGCCTTGTTACTTGTGCCACAGTTATGTTTCCTTAGTGAACACTCAAGTCATTGTATGGGATGTGTGTAGGAGGATAAATTACCAAAAGCTATGTAATTAGTTGAAAATTAGTAAGAAATGCTTCACAGTTTCTCTGCTTATTATTTTAGAGCCTTGAGTATTAAAATGTGTCTAAGAAAATACTAAATAACAGTAATATTAAACAAAGTGGTTTAATCTTTCAAGCTTTTTAAATATTATTTTCGTTTCCTTAAATGCAACTAAATCTCAACAGAACTCAAGGCAGGAAAGTAATCCATCTCTTTCTAACCTGTCCCAGCTGACCTCTGAGCACTCCAAAGAGTACTGAACAAGTCACCCACTTGGAGATGCTGGGAAGCTTGCAGAGCGGCCAGGCAGGGGCAAGGACATGCTCCAGGGGAGGGCACAATGCATTAAGAGGCTTGGAAGCACACTGCTGACTCATAAATCCCTTAAGAATAACATGCGACATAAAGCATGAATTAGTTATTAAAACAGGTCATACAAGAAAAATTTCCAAACCTGAGCTACAGAAAAAGTGATGTGCAATTTGCCAGCTATTAGTTTTCTATCCCTTTATTTTCTCTTTGCACAGTGAGAAAGAGAGGAAAATAATGCAAAAACCCCCAAAATATCTACACAGCCATGCAGATTTTACTAAACATTCCCTTGTCCTGCAAAAGCAGAACAAATCTAAAATCCTAAACTCAACTAGAAAAACATTGAAATGTCAGGTTTAAACATAAGGTTTTAAGCTGAGCTGCTGATGGTGGTATCCTCAATAATCTCAATGCAAGCAGAGAGCCGGTGGAGGTTCCATGTTCTTGCAGTAGAAACATATCCTCAAACAGGACCCAGTTATATTTAAAAAGAAATAAATATATCTATTTACCAGTGGGATACTTCTTTAAATATTTAAGTTAAGGGAATTTCTATGAGATAATATCTAGATGGGATATGATTGCAGCTAGGAACACAACTGAGGTAAAAAGCTAATACAAATAAGTAGAGAAATAGGGAAAGGACCGTAAAAATCTGTGAGAGGGGAAGAGTTCCAAGGAGACCAGAAGTATGTGACAGTTTTGCTTTCATTTCACTTCAATTAATGCACATCAGGGGCAGGAAAAGCTTGATGCAAGTGTCACAACACTAAACAAAACTTTAGAAAGGGTTATTGTCTTGGTTTAGGGTAAATTTGGGAGGAAACCTCTGAAGGGGGTTCCTCTGGGAAGCAAACCCAAACAGCCTCTCCCCCCAGCCAGTCCAGGAAAAATTTCCTCAGAGAAAAAGTGGAAAAAACTATTAAACTATTTATTTAACAAACAGAATA
>VZUI01043872.1:0-25655 GCA_013401135.1 Cettia cetti
TCAGGGCGGCCAGGACTGCCAGAAGCTGCTCTTTTTTTTTTTTTTTTTTTTTTTTCTCCCAGTAACTGTTGAATCTGCTTAAAGGAAAAAGGCAAGAGTTGGAAAAAAAATGGGAGAGGATGAGACCTGCATGAGCTGCTTACTAAAGAGGCATCTACACAGTGTGCTGGCCTTTAGCTGCCTGTTCCTGGAAGGGATGAAAGGCAAGGTCTCCTATTTATAGTCAGGTAATTGCAATGATGCTGAATAAAATTGTTGCTGCTCTGACTGTTTCAGTTTCAAGTACAGCAAATCAGTGCTGATAGCAGAATGCTTCGCCTACAAATAATTAACTGTACTTAAGCTGTCAGAAATGTTTTTCCATCTGCTTCCTTGAGCCATAGTCTTCCTTTTGCACTAAACCCCTGAAAGAGAAAGAAAAAGCTCTTCAACCCACACCTTACAGAAACTGCTCTGAGGTTGCTATGATTTGGCATTGCTGTTGGGGTCATGAGTAATCCTACATTATTAGCAAGGGTATTAGCAATCTACTGCTTTCCCTTTCTCCCTTCCATCTCCACACAGATACTTTTGCCAAAAAAAATTTGAAAATCACAGCGCACGATCCAAAATCGTGAATTTACTGGAGGTTATCTGTTGTTCCCAATAGCAAACAAACAAAATGTTTCCATTTAATGCCCATTCCTCTGGAGCTGCATGGGGCATAGGTTTACACTGGAAAGTCTCTAGATTTTTGTTGGGATTCCATCCTTTACAACTTGATATCACATCCATTTAATAGAATTACGTTAATGGACAGGGAACCTGCATTTTTGAGAGGTAAGTGTAACATTTCAATGCTCATGCCAAACTTCCACAGAAAGTCATACCAACCTGGTAAAAATCTAGCTACATGGAAGTTGATGGAAATCATACCTTTTGTTTCACGTGAGCTCCACTTAACACTGCATGATTTCTACAAGAGTTTGGTGGAAATTAAAAATAGAAAAAACCCCAAACAAATACAATAAGTTTAGTTCATCAGAAATGCTATTGGATATTAGATAAAGCTTGGGTTGCTACAAATAGAACAGGAGATGAAAAGATCAAAATAAACTGAGAGCTGGGGTTTTTATTCTTTGGGAAGCAACAAATACTAGGCTGCCATCCCTGCTGCACTGAACTTTAGATTGGTGATCTCAGTCCAGATTCCTGCTCTGGTGAGTTTTTTGATCATCTATTGCTCATGAACACATTGTTCTGATTTATTTTTGTCCTGCTCAGTAACACAGTTGTAGGTGGGAAGGAGGGAAAATTCTCCCATGAAATACAACATTCCTCTTCTTTTCTCCCAGAAAACATGTGAACATGCTGTAACACAATTCTGATGATGTGTTTCAGTGGTACACCTCAACCAAAGTATGAAGTTCTTTGCTGCAAGCAGTATTCTGATGCTATTTAATAAACCACAGGTCTAGAAATATTTTTTAGAGCTTGCACACTTGAAGTATTTACTTTATTACCTCTAATTGCTGGCCAACTTCCCATGTAAGAGAAAATATGTTTCTGTGGCCCAACTCCATGATGTTCTGTGTAGTCAAACTCTCAGTAAAACTCTGAGGAATGTAAAGTGCTTTTTTTTTTTTCCTAATAATGAGACCCCCATATTTGAGTAATACATTATGGCAGTGGAATAAAGCATTAAAAGCCAAAATGTCTTGTTTAGCCTAAATCTCAAAGAGATGTTGCTCCTTTTTTCCTATAAATGATCTCTAATGTCACCAGTCTCCTGACAGACCTGAAGAAATCTGCCTCTCCCACTGTTCTGACAGTTTCAGTATTTTTAAATAGATTGGCAGACACTGATCATTAGTGTGGAACACTGACTGGAAAGAACAACTTTTACAGACCACCCCAAGATTTATGGAAACATCTTAAATAACACAGAAACCATCCAAGTCTTACGGAATAGCTCTGATCTGTGCATGGTAATGTAAAGTACCAAGCACTTAATAGTACAAGTAATACATAGTACAAGTCTTGCAGAACAAGCAAAGCAGGATTTCTCTGTGTTCTGTGAGCTCTTGTGAGATGGAGGTATTTCTCTCTCTGAGTAGTGCCTGGTACTGCACAGCTGAAATTGAGAATTTCATGTCTAGATGGTACTACAATCCTAAATAATGAATACTTTTTCTCACAGGAGGAAGCAATGGAATTCAGTGGAGTTAGTCAAAATGTATTTGTTCCACTGCCACCAGGATGGGTACCTGACCTGGGCTGTTGCTGTGCCTCAGGGCCTACTGACAAACTGAAGTGTGCTTCAGCCTCTGAATGCATGTGTGCTGTAATTTGATGCTGCCAGAAAGCACTAAAATGTAAAGAATAGTGGTCAAAACTGCTCCCCCTTTCAGTATTTTGCACCCTTCTAATTCGTTTTGGCTTTGCCTATTTATCCTCTTCCTTTATCACACAGTGGCTTCTGTTTCACTCACCTTCCCATGCTGCATTTAAAGCAAACCCAGTGCAAGCTCAGACTAAAACAGTGGCTCTGGTTCTAATCCACATCCTTCATCTGATTGTGGGCATTTATTTGAGAATAAAATTATCCTAGTTTGGCTGTAACTAGGTACAAATGGAAATTAGCTATTTTGACAGACATCCTTTTCATCCTGGAAAATTAATCAAGTTGCATTCGTACAGGAGTTTGATGTTTAAATGTGCATTAGCACAAATTTGTTATTAGCCTAGATCAACATCATAGAAGTTGCCTCAGTCTGGCAAAGGAGGATATATCTTTGTAGGCATAACCCAGCTGCAGAACAGCAGAGCTGTGTTCACAGGGGGGAACATGTCCCATTTACAGGCACTGGTGTGACCTTTCATGGTGTGGAGTCCTGCAGGTTGCTGGGGGGGCATTTGGCCTGGTTTAACCCTTGTTTCTTCCACTACAGATTATTCCATCCTTGAATTTTGCCACCTAATATTTTGGTTCTAGATCCTGGAGTTCAGTCCTGAAGCAGAATTTTTTTAATACATATTGATACATATTTATATTGTCTAATTGCATGAGATGAACTCTAAAGGAATATAAAGTGGGTTTTATATCCCCTTTACTGTCTGTTTAGAGGCTTTTAAATACTTTAGTACTTAATTACATGCTCCTGGATATGCACACACCCACACAGGCCATCTGAAAGCTAAATAAATTCTTGTCTGTTAATATAATGAACAAAGGAAGTGCTCTTCTGTTATCTTTGTGTCTTATCTGCCACATAAAACAGGTCCAAATAGTAACATTACTTATGGGGTTATACTGAACAAGAAAAGGAAGCTGTATTTCTAACATGTTGATTTAGAATGCATTTTTGACAAGTGCTGCTGGCAGGTTCAGAGTTGCTGCTGTGGGGTCATTGTAAGCCATGCCACCTCAGGTCATTTGAGAGCCTTTTTTCCAGGGATGTCAAAGATATTCCCTGAATGTGCTCCTTCTCTGACTCTTTGGCCTTGAAAACCTAGATGCAGTTAGCAAGGTCTGCAGGAGAAAACAAAAGCTGATCAGTCCTGCCTGTCACCCAGAGCACTGTCATTAATCCCAGCAGCATGCAGTGCTTTGGCTTTGAGTGCCTGTGGAGGAATCTGTTGTGTTTTCTAGCATGTGTTTGCCTTATGAGAGCAGCCAGTGCCCCTTCATGTTAATTATTAAATAAGATTGTTAAGTTGTATTGGAAAATGTGACTCATTCTTTCAAAACCTGTTGCCTTTAAGTAGAAGCAGTATTTATCCTCCAAAAGCTTCCTGAAGTGGTAGTGGCAGCAGCAGAATTTTAATGTACCCTCTCTCATTCATGATTTGAAGTCTACAACAACAAGCGATGAATCTTTGATGAACCTTGTCACGCTTCCTTTGGATTGTAATAGCAGTTTTATAAGCTTCAAAGAAGTTCTCAAGTAATTTGCTGTGAATGTATCTACTTTTTTTAATCTGTGAGCACTCAGCTCAGCACTGATACATCACCAGATTAGAAAGTCTTGTCCCTGTGTTTCTGGTGTAAATGAAAACCTATGTACCATATATTACAAATATATTTTCCAGAGAAATCCCAATAAAAGCTGCCAGACAACAGAGATCCTTAAAAAAATAATAATAAAAAAAATATATAATCTATTAACAGTAGCTAGAGACAGTCTCTTATCCTGGAGCACTGGGAGCAATTATGAATTGATGATTCTTCTTTTCATTAGATTGTAGGGCTCTGTTTTCTCTCTGCAGCATGTTTTGACACCCATGAAACACACTTCTATCTCCAGCTGATACGAGTACAGATTTTATCAGAGATAAACAGTGTGTTCTCAAATGAGGACTTTACTTTTGTCATTTCTTGTTTTGTCATCCTGTTTTTGTGCCTTGCTGTGCTAGAGGCTAGAGTCGGAACTACTGAGCACTCAAAGACCTGGAAATTTGTTTACTGTTAACACAACCTTTGCAGTCACCGGTATTGTTGGCTACAAAAATAACTTGTCCTTTTAAAAGATGTTTGCCCTGGAACTTTATGACTTGCAGAAACTCTGGATATAGTTTCTCTCCTGAATTAAGGCACGTCTGCATGACTGCCATGTTTCAAGCCTTTCAAAGAGACAGAGCAACCGATCTACAAAACATTCCTGGTACTCTGCAAAGCCCAAACAGAGCAGAGCTGCTTTGCCACATCCTTGCCAGTGACTGAGGGTGATGTGCTCTTGTTAGGACTCCATCCTGCCTTGTTGATTCTGACTGCTGGAGTTCTTCCCAAGGGGGAACTGCTGGCCCAGGCTGAGATCAGCTCTTTTATCATGTTAAATGATGGGCTACTCTGCCAGCTCTAGCTATGTTTCTCCAGTGTTTCAGTTCAGCAATACATCAAAGGGATAGAGTAACACTGGAGAGGGGCAGCAAAATAATGCAGGTTGTTTAGTGGGCTTCTGCTGGTTGGTGGTGAGGCTACAGACTCCTTAAATCCTCTCAGGGCAGACAGGTATTAATCAATTCAACCCAAATAAGAATATTTCAGTTTCAGTCACAGATGACATAACAAGGCTGTATGGGCAGAGGTCAATATATCAGGAAAACTTCTTCATCACTAGTGGGTGAAAGAGGTGACCAAATGATATTGGAAGTGTTATTTTCCTTTCAGCTTGACTCTGAGTCTGCATGTTCTCCAGAATGTTCAGAAAACTCTAACAGTGTTGGTCTTTGTAACCTGGCTATGAGATTGGCAAGACAGAAGATCCTGATGTATCCCCTTTGCAATATTCATTATCAAATTCTGTGATGAATGTAACATCTTTTCTTAGTGAGCAATACCAGAATTCTGTGTGTTTCTCCACCTATTTTTCTATGCCTCATCTCCCTTTCTGTGATGCCATAACTGCATATATTTTTAGCTGGGGTGATATGAACAACATTTTCGTATTCTCTGTGCTATTCGTTGTTCTACTTTATGTACAACTGTGTGTCTAATTGCACTGTGTGTGTGGCTTTTTTTTGTTTTTAAATTGCAGCTGTCATGCAGGAGTCTTCCCTGAGCTCTCCTATTCTAAGAGCCAGCTGGGCAGATATCCAGCCAGGCAGATTGAACTGAGATGTCCAGTTGAACCAATTCCTTACTTGGATTTGGAATCCAAACCAGCTGCTGTTAAAACTGAGATAACTTGCAGCCTCTGCTCTGGCCTGTGATTCTGCAGAAGCAGACAAGTACACCCCCAAATGGAAATATTACTCATCCCAATTTCTCAAGCCAAGAGGTGCAGATTTGTGAGAGTATAGGAGAAGGGAATACAGGTGACCTCACCCCTGATGAGTAACAGCTGTGTTAATTACCCAATACAGCCTGGCCCCTGATGAGTCACAGCTGTATCCAATAAAGATAAGTGTGATAAAAGGGAGTGGGTTAGGCAGTGAGGGGGAATTCAGGAAAGAGGAGGAACCTTGAGGAAGAAGAGGATCATGAGGCAGGATCCTGGGGAGAGGAACTCACTGCTGAGAGCTCAGTCTGGGTGTGCAGTCAGAGCTGTTGTTGGAACCTGCAGTCACAGTCTGGCTGGGCAAAAGCTGCACTCAGAGCCTGCAAACTGATCCCTGCAGTCAGAGGCTGCAAGGGAAACCTACAGCAGGAGCTGCTGCAGGCAGAGTCAGGGAATGGTTGGAGTCAGGATGGCTGAGCTGTGAAGAGGAATAAACAAGGGCCCTTTTCATGCTGTGATGAACAAGAATTCTGTGTCTCAACTCGTTTCTGCCCTCTAACAAGAGGGCTGCTGCTACAGGAGAGAGGAAACACAGAAGTGGATGAAGTTAGCCTTGGAAGGGAATAGGGCATTATGACAAAGGCAAAACATCTGCTCTTCCCAAATAGCCAATTTTCTCCAATCTGAAGATTCTGCTTTGTTTTAATAATCAATGTTATGGGTAGGTGGTCATGTGAACAGGCTCACCAGACCTTTTTTAGGGTAGATTTTTTTGTGTCATTACTGCAAACGTCAGAAGCAGATGAACTATTGTACTGTGACACAGGCTCAGCGTGTGATCATGGCCAACTGGCCTAAAATTTCTACACTGCTGTTATTTCATCCCTGCCATGGAGATTAAAATACTGTGTCTTGACGCTGCATTGTCAGGTTTATCTATAGCTTGTAAAAGAATTTGAGTGCATCAACTGTGCCACATTACACTTATAAAAAAAATCCTTTCCTAATGAAGAGAGGCTGAATATTTTAATATTTCAAATATTTGGCAGGGGATCCTTGGTTTATTTCTGATTATACTAATGGTTTATTGTCAATGAGGCATCACCTCATTTTTAAGAATACTGATTTTCCCCTCTCTCCAAATCTGGTTGAGTGTTGAAACATCTTTCCCTGTAATGCATAAGGAAATTTCCAGATGGAAAATACCAGAGAGGAAAGCACATTATCACAGCTCACAAGTGCTGTGTACCCTTCAAAGGATTTTGAATAGTTAACAAATTGCATGTCTTATAAAAACTGCCTTGGCAGCAGAAGTCTTAAAAATGGCACTGTGAAAATGATGGCATTGTTTTTAAGAAATTGTAAGTCCTTATTTGCATAATAGCCCAGCAAGTTCATCTGCTCAGATCCTGTTTGCAAGAAAACCAAGGCGTTTTGTTGGCTCTCTGAGCAGTCCACAGACACGTGGGTTGTGACACAGGGCATGGAAGTTTTCCAGGTGTGACTGCAGGATGCCTCCCAGGGTTATAATACATGGCTGACTGTTCTCAGTTACCTAGTTTTATTCACATTCATCAAGTGAAGAGGGAGACAAAGACTCTGTAAAATACTGCCCCTGTAATTTGGGCTGGTGAAATCAATTCTCTGGAGAATCTGATAATGAAAACTCACATAACCAATATTGGTGCCTGACAAGTGGTCACTCATCTCAATTACCAAAGTGCACTTTTTGCTCTCAGCAGCCCAGCAACTTGAGTTCTGACTTTCAGAAACAATTTCTTGTAGTGGATCAAAAATCCATTAATTTTCATTTGAAGTATTTAATTTATTAGACAAGATGGGCTTGCACAGGGTATAGCAATTCCATTATATTTCTAGCTAAAAATACAGTTAAATACAAAAAAACCCCCCATGACATACTGGCTATTTAGTGTGCTATGAGAAAGTTTGGCTTAACTCTTGACAAGTCCAAAAGGAGATGTTTTAGTTCTGTTCTCTGAATTTTGAACCGCAGCTCCCGGGATGGGACTGTGTGATCTCACCAGTGATATGCTAAAGTGTGAATTTCCAGAGCTCTTTAAAATCCTGGTATAGAGAACATAATTGAGTTGAAGTTGATTTGGTTTGGATTTCATTTATTGTAGGAATTGCAAGTCCCTTCCTATCTCCATAGCAGCAAATATTTCAAAAGCAATATCTATAAACTTTTACTATAACTTATCTTGTTCTCTGACACAGTTGTAAGAGTAGAATTACTCTTAATTTTCTTCATTAAATTTACTGCCTGAGCCCAAGTTATGATGGATCCCAAACAACTCAATTTTACATCTCTCTTCTCAGACAAAACAATCTGGTTTCACAATGAGATCAAACTCTTCATTGGGTTATTTGTAATTTGAGAATATTCTGCCTAGGTCCTAATTTGGCTTTCTTGTTTCCAAGTTCTTTCCAGTCATTTGAAGATGGAAAGGTTTATAAACACTTGCTAGAGATGAGGTGAAAAATAAGAAATGAATGTTAATTTTTGTTTGTAGATTTAAAAAAATATGCTGTTCTTGAAAATGTTTTTTCTACTTTTCTCTGTTGCTTTGGCAATATATGCTGGCTCATCTTCACATAGGAGTTAATTGATGATTAGCCTGATGTAGCCAGAGGACAGTTTCACTTCCCTGCTGTTTTTATTGCCTCTAAGAAGCTTGGAAAAGGCCAAAGGAAGAAGCTGTACTGCTAAAACCACTGAAAAATGTGAAAAAAGGTAAAAAACACACACAAAATAACCCCCAAACACAAAAAAGCTATAGATGCTCTGACAAACATGATAAAACATGCTAAAACCCACTAAAACATCAAAAATTGCTTAAAACACCAGAACATGCCATGCACTGTACATGACTTCATAGACTGTCAGGTCCTTCCAGCTTGTGTTGGAGTTGTACCAGAGATGTGAAGCACAGGAGCAGTGCTGGTCTCTGCCACACCACACATTGAGTCTTATCCCTGTTTCATGATGGAGATCCAAGAAGTCAGAGGGGTGAAGGACAAACTCTGGACTTCAAAATATGTCCCTCCAACTTCCTTAAAAATTCTACCTTACTGGTGAGATATTTGCTGCCTGCTTGAGCACTGTGATGACCCAGGTGCCTCATCCCAGGAAGTGCTGACATTTGGCACACTGTGCATTAAACAGCAGGTAGTGGAGGAACTGAAAGCCATCAGCTATCCCCTGAGCTATCAGCATCACTCTGTCACCATCACTCTATCACTATCAGCTAGCCACTAAGCACATCAAACATTCTCTGAGAGATTTAAAGAATAATGACACTATTTGCCTAATTTCTTGTTGCATAGTTAACTGATTGTTTTGACAGTAAAATTACTTTAATTTAGATGTCTGATCACATAGGACATGATTTTTTTTTTCACCTTTTTTAATTCATTGCTTCTTTCCCTGCCACTATTCCATTCTTTGTTCCCATGGAGTTTAATCCTCATGTCTCTAAAATATTAAAACCACATGAGGCACAAGGTCAATGTTGCCATGCATGTAGTGCATACTAATGCAGATCCTTTGCTTCATATTCCTGACTGAGGCTTCCAAGAGGAGGAGGGATCAGGAAACCTTTTAAGTGCTGCACTAACATTGACAGCTCTATTATAATGTAAATCAAATAAGAGGAAACACGTATAACAAAACATCAGAGTTTGTCTGGAGGGGGGTTTTTATTGGTTAGGAAATACCACATACAAAATGGAATTTAAGTTTGTGGTCTGTATTAGGTGGATACCTAAATGCAGCCGTAGTGTGATGTAACTGTTAGATAGAACACTTGTGTGAATGGCAAAACCTGTTCACAAACCAACATGTTCAACAGACTATGACTTATTTCTTGGCATGTAAAACTGTGTAAGTGGAATTCGGAGTTGCCTGGCAAGGGTCAGCAGTTGCTGCTTCCAACAGCTGCTGTCACACTTATGGAGTACCGCAGTAGCTGAGTAGAACTCATAAATATTTGGAGGGTGTTCATATTGTCTCACTGAACTAGAAGGACCTGGTGATAAAGGCATTTATTCAGCATCTGTACTTTGGAATCAGGAGGAAAGAACAAGGGTGGTGAGAGAAGCAGTCAGGTAATCAGACTAAATTAATTGATGGAAGAGAGGCGAAAATCCACTTGACAATGGAAGAGGACAGACAGGTAGCAAGGTGAATTTGAAATGATAAATAGATCTGTTCTGTCTGTTCATTATATGTTTCTCACTGCTCACCTGAGTACCAAGAAAACACAATTCCAAGTGTGAAGACTGGGAAAATTGCAATTATTCAGAGCACAGGAGCAAAATAATCATGACGAGTATAATCCTGAGCTGGAGCTTGCTCATTTCAATTTCTAATCAGACCTGTGCATGGCACAGAATAAAAGATAATTATAAGCACTGCAGGAGCTTGTTGCTGTCATGACTGAAGTCTGATCATTCTGTATCTGTTATTTAATTAATTTGCTTATAAATTCCACATTATATGACATTGAAGATAAGACCCAAAGTTGTTCTTTTAATCCATCAAAACTTCTAGGCCCAAACTGCTCCGTCATGCTTTCTTCCCTGGAGAAACCAGCTAGTAGCTAAATCTGTTCATTGTAACAGCCTGCTCCTTTCAAACTCATTCATGCATTGAATCCAAAGGCTGAGTATTCTACGGTGACTTAAACTTTAACTTGTTTTTATGAAGTGTAACGGGTCTGATTAGCTATTTATGGAGGTAATCATACAGCCACTGGTGCAGAGCATCAGAATACCTGCAACAGTACCAAAATTATCAGTATTTCCAGCGTTAGGTGATTGCATTTCTGATTTCAGGCTTAACAGCTCAGAGATTGTACAGAAATTGTGCATGTACAAGCGCCTCACAAGTTCTTTCCCTGCTTGAGAAAGATCTGTAGATGGAAATTTGGGGCAGAAGAACAGTTCAGAGAAGCAAATGAGGCTCA
Source organism: Cettia cetti (assembly GCA_013401135.1). NCBI lineage: Eukaryota > Metazoa > Chordata > Aves > Passeriformes > Sylviidae > Cettia > Cettia cetti. The sequence continues at coordinate 10,688 of VZUI01043872.1, forward strand.
GCTCTGCCACTGCTCGGACTTAGACCTCTGGGGTTTTTTTGGTTTATTTTTTGGGGTTTTTTGTCTTTTGTTTTTTCTCCCTTTTTTCTTTTGTTCATTAACTTCAGTGTAGCCTGAATTTTATGTAGTGAATTGAAGGGACTCAGCAGTGAAAGTGGCCACTTCTTTGAAGGGTTTCTGCTTCTATGCATCAGCAACTACTAGATGTTACCATTCCTTACCTTCCTGAGGAGAAGCCTGAACATCCCAGATTTCCCTTTTGTTAAAAATCTGGAATTATGTCCCTAGAGGCAGTGTTGAGCCAACATTTTTCTTCAAAAGAATTCATTTACTTTTTGTATATTATTGCTCTCTTCCACAGACTGACTTAAATTTTTGACCTCTTTTTTTCCCAACACAAAATGCAAACTATCAATTGATGATGTTTATATGGCTTCATAAAACTCTCTTTTTTTTTTTTACCAGCAAAATATATCCTGACACATCAACTAATTGAAATTAGTTTTACATAATGGTCATTTGTTGTAAACCTATTTCCTAATATTAACCATAGAATGGTTTGTATTGGAATGGACCTTTAAGGTCATCCAGTTCCAATCCCCCTGCCGTGGGTAGGAGCACTTTTTCCTAGAGCAGGTTGCTCACAGCCCCATCCAGCCTGGACTTGAACACTTCCAGGTATGGGGCATCCAGAATTTTTCTGGAAACCTGTGCCAGTGCCTCACCACTCTCACAGCAAATGATTTCATCCTAATATCTCACCTAAACCTACCTTATTTCAGTTTAAAAACATTCCCTCTTGTCCTGTTCCTAAGTCCAGGTCTTCAGTTCCGTACTCTGCATTTGGTGCTGTTTGTTATCAAAAGCTGTTTGATGGGAAAAGGGCTGATAAGAATTTGTGATGGTCTGTGAGAGATACAGTGGTTTCACAGTGGTCTGGCATATTTTATGGGTTTCAAAAGATGGTTTCACATTTTCTCTTCACTACAAAGGGTCCTTCAAGTAAAAATAAATAACCTTTGTTCTTAGAATTCATTAACACGTGTCAGCACAGAGGCTGTCACACCTCTGCTACTGTTCTACATGTTCATGTTCATATTTTAGTTGGCACTGGACTTCACTGAGATATCAATTTCAGTTGGCTAAAACCAACTTATATATAAGATGTAAGTACAGGACTCTGCATTGTTTTAATTAATGTGATTTCTGTCAAACTAGGGTTCATAAATTATTTGTTATAGCTTGCACTCAACTTTCTTGTTTTTTAAAGAAAAACATGCTATTGAACCACTTTATTAATCTTTAATGAAGATTAATTGCATAGTTGCAGTAATATATTGTTTTCTTTATGACCAAAATCACAATAAAATAAGGGTGAGATTTTGGATGAGAAGCCTATGATTTTCAACAAATTTCATTCATTGAAAAACACTAAATGACAAAATTAGGTACAACTTCAGTTTCATCTCTGACTTCACTTTCATCTTGGCCACATCTCCTGTACTCTTCTCCAATTAGCACTGTGGCTTTGTTAAATGTGTCCAGGTCAAGCCTAGAAAATTTACTTTTCTATTTCTAATGCCAGAAAGACCCTCATGCTTTTCTGCTTAACTTAGCCCAGAGGCAGTTTATCATGCCCAATCTTTCCCCCCCCCCCATTATAGTTCATAATTTTTCTTGTAGATTTTGCTTTTTCTGGTGTGTCTTACTGGAGGCTGACGAGACCGCCCTTAGCCATTGGAGAAATTTGTACTTGCAGGGTGCTGTGATGCAGCCAGAGCAAAGAATTCCCATATTCCCAGGATTGCAGGGAGATGAGAGTTGTTATTCTGCTGAAGGAGGGGAAGAGGGCAGGCCCAGCATGTCCTGCTGTGTTTGACATTGTGTGTGTGTGTCTGTGAAGCCGTGCAGTGGGTGAGGAACAAAGCACTCCCACCTAACAAAGCTGCTCTCCTGCAGCCTCTTGGGAATGTGATGCTGCAGAGCTCTTGGGTGTATTTTTTTGTCTGGGCAAACTTGCCAGGAAAACAATGACTTTTTGCACTCAGGAACTAGTGATAGTTATAACGAATTGTCTAAAAAGCACAACTACCAAGGAAAGATTTTTCTGGCTGCTTTTTTTGGAGAATGAACATATACACACACACTGCCCAGATACTTCATGATTGATTAATGTTTTGTGGGTAATGTAAACTCCTTAATTAGACCAATAGTTTGACATTGCATTCAACAATTTAGGGTGTAATTTATATTAGAAATGTCCATAGTAATTATCGAGACTGGAAAAGAGGCTACCCAGACAGGATTTAACTAAAAAATCGTCAGCAAAGGAAATTAAATAAGCACGCAGTGTTCCTGGGAGATGAGAAAAGTGAGTCCCTGATCACTCTCTCACTGGATGATTTTATGCAGATCTGATCTGTCGCGCTATTTCAAGGATTACTTTGTGATATTAAAACCCCTCTTTTCTTGTCCTCTATATGGTTTCAAATAGTGAAATCCTTTAAGAATACACCTGTAATATTAGTGAGAACCTGTCAGATTTCTACATAAAAATAACTGTACCTCAGACAGTGACCTTTAAGTGCATCTTGTAGAGGAAGCAGCTGTAAATCATTAACTATCTAATAAGAATTTATTCAATACATTAATCATAATTAACTTTGGGGGTTTTTTAAACAGGTTATCTTATGTGATCCAAGACTCATCTCTATGGCATAATGAAGCACAGAAGCACCATGGCAGATGAGGGAAGCCCAAATAACTCAGGGGTTATTTCCTGGGAGTGTGTGACACATTAAAGACACTAAGCTCCACTTCTGACTATTGTCCAGAGGGAGTGCACTCTGTTCTGTGTTTGTGTGTGTATTTCAGTGCCAGCAGCTGAGGTGGGGACCGTGGGTCACAGCAGGGACCCACTGTCTTTGTGACCACAATGGAAGGAATGGGATGGGGGTCCATGGCTACTGTCTGGGTGCTTGAGCCAGCTGTGATCTCCAGCAACTCTCAAACAGGACCAGTGGCAAGCAGGACAAGGGGCTTGGGATCTAGGCATTGAGGTGGCTGTGAGTCTGGGTCGAATACTAGAGAGATTAGCATCACAAGGTGGATACTGCAGGGCCCAGGAGGTCCAAGCCAGCTCCTAGTGAGACCCTAGGGTCTGGGATTTACTGACACCAGTCTGTAGGTCTGTTTCTCTGTGTGGGGAGAAAACAGGGCTGAAAGGATCCATGGGTGAGCTGCTGATGCCATGATGTATGTTCATGTTTATATTTTCCACTAATGGACCTTCCTCCTGCCTGTCCAGAAAGGGGAACAGGATGAGGCCATTGGTGCTACCCTGTGCACGCAGGAGGGTTTCTATCTGAGGGAAAGTGTGAAGGGGTTTATTTATCATCACCTTGCTTAGAAAAGTCACTGGTATCTCCTAATTACTCTGAAGGTGAACTTTCCTGCCCATCAGCTACACAGAGTACCCTGGGAGAGAGGGACCACAGCTGAGGGAAATGTGTGGATAATAAAAGCAAGATACCCTTGGATCCTTCCCTTTTCCTGTGGGTGATCTACACCAACAGCAGCAACTTTTACTGGATTGCAAATACACAGTTTGCTCTATGGATATAAGAATTATTCATGATACTGCTTTCAGCTCGAGTCTTCCAGCCCAGAGAAATGAGGACATTGATGAGCATGAATAATCAATCAGTGGTATATATCTTTGTCAGCTCAATTATATTTCCAGTAATCTGGAAATGAAAATGAGAAAAAAAAAATTTCTATGAGCATGTTTGTATTTATGCAATAATGGCTGACAGTTTTAATGATTATTTAATATTTCTATTCAGGGCACCAGGCATTTAGTCATCTGATTGCCCAGACTCTTCCTCAGCATTGCATCAGGCTTATGAATAACCTGTAATGACAGATGGCAAAGGGCATTTTCTGACACCTATTGATTTCCTGGAGTTGCTGAGAGATAGAGGCAAATAGTTCCATAACCATCCATGGGTGTTGTAATAAGTTAGCAGAGACTCCATTATTTTCATGTAGGAAAAGCCAATTCTTTATTCTCACAACTCATTTTACACAGTTTTTACAGACCTCGTGTGCAACTTTAATTGGTTAATAACTTTCTTGCCAATTACTCTGTTGGTTAGTAAAAGGTGTTCTACTTGTCTATAAAATCTCTGTATTCTTGGATTGTTTACATATTTTATTTACTGATTCTCATGGGACAAATCCTTTGTTATTGCAGGCACATTTGTCTTTCAACCTAGGAATAGGTTGTTGTGCTAATGAACCTTTCATGCCAAGATTATTTTCACACGGGAACTTTCAAATTGCTTAACTATACTTAGAAGAGATGACAGGCTAGCTATATAATTTAATAGAGTAGGCCTGATTTTATGAGGCCTGTCCTGGGCTGCAATGCAAGATGTAACCAAAAGTATGTGTTCTGTTAGTATCTGTTGAAACCATTTGGGAAAGTGTTTTTATCACTTCCATGACCCATTCCTCATGACTCCGGGGGGAGGGAGGGGCAGGTGCCTTCTGATAATAATGGGCCAGCTGTTAAAACCAGGTGGGGCAATCTTCTTTATCTCTTCATGACCCATCCTCCCTCCAGGGGATATCTGCTGTTAATGGGCCTTTAAGGCTCACTGCATGACTGAAAACATTACATCATCCCATTGTGAGATGCTCCACACAGTGGGAGGAGCCAAGCATTCCTACCTGGATAAAACCTGAGACTCAGAACACCAGGACAGCCTCTTTTCCACTGGATTCCCAGAGGAAGAGCAGATCCATCTCACTACCACTGGATCCTTCTACAGGATCATCTCTGCTCCAACAGAACCACATCTGTCACTTCTGGAGGCCTTAACTGGACTGCTACCAATGCCCTGACCAACAGGGCATCAGGTCATGTTCTGACTCTGTCAGTGCTTCCTTTTCTTTGTTTGCTTGCTTGCTTTGTACTAGATTTTTATTTTTAATAGTCCTAGTAAAGAACTATTACTCCTATTCCCATTTCTTTGCCTGAAAGCCCCCTAATTGCACAATTATAATCATTCAGAGGGAGGGGGTTTACATTCTCCATTCCAAGGAAAGCTCCAGCTTTTCCCTGGCAGACACCTGTCCTCCTAAACCAAGACAAGGCCTTTCTTTTATAATTTTTCTACCTGTCACGACACATGGGAGGATGACAGTACTGGCTCCCCAAAATAAAATCCTGGGATAACAACTTATTAAATTTTCCTCTACTGAATATTTTTCCTAGTTTTGCTGTTCCAGAACCTCTTGAAATTCTGTGGAACGAAGACTGTCTGCTTTTATTAGCTTTTATATTTTATTTTTATTTATTTTTGTATCATGCTTCCATAATAAAGAAAGCCATAGTCAGCTCTGAACCAACAACATTTTCCTAATAAGTTAGCAAAATACTTTCCTGTGAAGAATTTCAGCATGCTACATGGAACACATTCATTTTCTGAAACAAAAAAACCCAAGAGCTGGATCAGAAGCCTGTCTGCAGGTTTGTTGCCAATATGTCCTTCTTCCTTCTGGCTTTTTCACAAATTGTAGCACAGAACAATTGGAGTCCAACATTAGTAGCTTGTCTAGCAAAGTATGTGAAATCCATGCTTTTAAAGAAAATAAGGCTTATCTTTCTTCTTTTATTAATACTGTTTGAAGTATATCCTGAGACTTCCCTTTGTGTGTTCTACATTAGCCCTGCAGATCAGTAGAAATTCAGTTTCAAGTCTGCAGAGCTGATGCACATCAGCATTTGTGGGTACATCTTAAACAAAACTCAGAAGACAAAATGAATTCTTCACAAGGCAAGGCCATCAACAGCCATAAAAGTTTACTTTAAAAGAATTGGGATTTTCTGCCTTTTAGAGCAAAAGCTCAGCCCTCATGGAATGGAAGATTTTAATTTAAATTTCTAACATCACTAAGTTATGCTTACTGGAAAATCACAGTCTACAAGGCTTCCCCCCCACACTTTCTTTTTAATTTTTTTTAGTAAGAGTTACCATATTATGTGCTAATTGTTGCTAACCTCTGTATAATGTTTAGGCAGCCTTCCAGTTCCCAGCAGGAAATAGTCTGCCAGCTGAGCTGACCACAAGGCTAACAAGGCTGCCCAATTCTGAGGGCATTTTCCGTGCTTCTGGTACATGCAAACTGAGAAAGAAATTAATTTATATGAATTTCACACTGACATACTGAAATTTGACTAAAGCTTTAATAAAGGAATGATAATGGCATTTAGTTAAAATGAAAAAGAGTGCAGAACAGTACTGCCAAACTTCCATAAGGACAAATATTCTGATCTGCTGTCTTGTGGGTTCTGATGCAGTATGTTTATAGAGTTTTGTTCACAAGTCTCTGTATCTCTGCCACCCTCTTTTTGCTCTAGCAGCAGACACAGGCTGTAAATGCAGTTTTTACAGGATCAAGAAAGATCAATACACAATTCATGAAGTTTCTCTTCCAGGCCAGAATTCCATTGCACAAAAGGAAGGACAGGGGGAGCACTGGTTACATAAAAAAAAAATAGCAAAAAAGTCACTCCATTCCTTATCTTCTTTCTTCTCCTGGTATTTACTTGCCTTAACTTCTTTCTCCTGGTACATGCACATTTAGCAGCCTGTTCTTTTGAAGGGTGATTTCAGGTCTTTGACAAAAAAAAAAAAAAAAAAAAAAAGCAGTTTTCCTGACATGCCAGGAGTCTTACCCAGAGACCTTCAGCCTCAAAGCTGTCCGTGAAGGTTCCATGTTTTTTATTTAGGCACTAATCAGAAAGCACAGGAACAGCAGCCACTTTTCAGGAAGTTGGGAGAAAGTGAGAGAGGAGCTGATAACAGAGCAGTGACTACCTACTGCCTTGGTAACAGTGTACAATTATTATCTAGAGATCAATAAATTTATTCATTATCTGATAGAAACCACAATCACTTCCTTGCACATATCTGTGACAAATTTGTCCCACAGCAGTTCATAGATGCAGGAAACATGGCCCAGAATAGACAAGAAAGTCCTCATCTCCATCATGAGACTCTCACATTGAGAAACTCAGATCTGGAATTCTTGGAGGAAGTATAAATTGGCCAAGTGTTAACATGGTCCTATAAATTACATTTTTTGCTCTAGAATAAAGCTTGATATTTGCATGTTTACCTTTCCCTGGGTCAAGACTGGGCAGCCTTTTTCACTTTATCTTTTTAACTAATCTGTTCTCAACCTCAGACATAGCACTGCACAACTGGTCTGCTGTCATCTTACTTAGCCCAGGAGATCTTCCTCAGTAATAGCCCTCACTCATTATGAATTGTATTTTCTGCGTGATAACATGTAATCCAATATGAAAAGTTATTCCAAAATATAATACAACTGCAAACCTGTCTGAAAAGAAGGACTGTGTTATTTAACAATTATCTTGTATTTGATCTATGAATGGAGATTTTATCTTCAAAGATGTAGGTTGGTTTTGGGAGTAGGAGCTAACTGTTCCATAAACCCTTTCTTCACAGTCTCACAGTTATGGTTCTTACAGAAACTTGTCAGAAAAATCTAAAAAAAGGAGTGGAGAATGAGACTGTAAAAGTGGATGGTGCAGTTCTATGCTAAAAAGAACTTTGCTTTCTGAAAGGAGGTGAGAGAGCAAAACACACAAATACAAAGTAAGTTGTACTGAAACTAATGAAGACTGTCTGCTTCCTAAACTGTGCTTTAGTACTCCCTAATCACACCCCAGAAACACTTCCATTTCTAATTTCCATGCTTGGATTCCTCCTCTCAGCTTCCTCTCAAGTCACTTATTAATTAAACAAGACTATTAGCAGCAAGTATTGTGATGCAAGCCAGAATTCAGGTCCTTCCTGGTCAAATGCTTTCTGGTGTATAGGATGCAGACCATTCTCATGGCTCAGAACAGATAAAAATTGAGATTCCATTACACAAAGCCTCATTTTTCACAAGCTGAGATGTTCACATCTACAACTTTCATGTAAGTTTAGATGCAAGGGATCAATTAGTTCAAAATTCATTAAGCAGAAACTTCAAACATTTGAATAAAGAATTTAGACTAAAACTATGTGCAGTTTTAATCCAATCTAAAAAATTCAGGACTTGAGGTGTCCTGTAGGAAAGTACCAACAATGGCAGGTCTGTAGTTGGATTTTGAGCAAAACCACTTTTTTCTACATTCCCACATTTTGTTCCCGAGTATCAAATACTTCCTGCAGGAAAAGGCCTCGCAATGAAAGGCAGCCTTTGAAGTTTTCCTTACAAGATTCCTAGGAAGAAGACTTTCACTCCCACGACTGTACAGGCATTAAATATGTAATCAAAATGTACTCGTATAACACTTTCTGAAGCAGAATTCTGCCTAAAAACAAATTTAAATGCCCTACATAAAAATACTGTAAAACTAGGCTTATCCTATGTATACCAAAGTCATCCAGCCAAAAGGTGCCTGCCTACACTTAAGACTAACACGAAATTTTCAGTCTTACAAAACACCCCAGTTTCCCCAAAGCCTCATTGGCAAAAAAGAAAGTTATGCAAAAACTACTTTAACACTTGAAGACAGTCTCTAAAGGCTCCTATTTTCTACTACAATATTTTGGGTTTGGACCACTCCTGCACTGCCTCTAACCTCTCAGTGGTGCTGCATTTCCAACAGCCACAGCTGCCCAGGCCCAGAGATCTGCCCAGAATCTACTGCATATGCAGCAGCTCTTGCTTTAATTTATGAGTGCTTGTGTTAACCTGGCCTCCAGAGTTAGCAGAATTCTGGCCACAACTTTAAAGATCTGATTTTGGACTTCTGTGCACCTGGATTTAGACAGGATTCAGGAACATACAGGTTTTTGTGTTTAACTTTACTTGCACAGTATATAGTTGTAACAGTAAACTCTCAGTCAGACTTTTAGTATAATGGAACTGCAGCTAGGAGAATATCCTTCATCCTAATAGTAAAAAAACAATTATTGAATTAAATCTGCAGCAATGTCTCCCCACTATGCCCTCAGTGTGAGCTGCATCCTCATTAGATCAGCAGGCCTCATTAGAAATCAGGTGGTGTTTGGATATTTGCTTCTGCAGCTTTGCAAATTAAAAGTTGTTGACAAATTAAAAACAGTTAATTGTGCACTAAGTGGCAAATGAACCATTTATCTGCTTTGAAAAAATTAATAGTGGGAAACTATAAGTGCAAGTGCACTTACTGCGAAAAAGCACAATTTAGATAAAAGAACATTTTTGCAAGATGGTCACCAAGAAAAAACAAGAATTTCTGAGTATTTTAATCCTTATATTTTATGTACACTATCTATGAAAAGTATAAAGGAGTCTGAAAATATATTTTGAGGATTTTTTAAAATCCTTAAATCCAGACAAAAATAGTAATCCAAAAATCCAGTTCAGCAAGACCATTGTATTTTTTAACCACCAAAATATTAATACAGGGGAGAAAAACATTGAAAACCAAGAAAGAACAGAGGTTTTCAATCCTGATTTGCAAGTATCACTGAGATATCAGATTTGCTTATTTTCCGTTTAGATCCCCCATTTTCATTTCTTTAACATGCTTCAAAATTCCACCCAACCATGATAATAGATAACCTGGTAAAACTGTCAAGTGTTATAAACTTCATTATGAACTACAAATACATATAAAATAAAATAGTAGATTAAAATAGATGACTGCAAATTAGCGTCAACAAAAGTAGGGGTGGAATCTGGCTCAGTATGTGCTACCTCACTGCAAAACCCAGCCTGTTCTGTGCCCACCACTTGCAAATGCTGCTCTCTGCTGACATCTGGTTAAAAGTGTCAAGGAAGAGCTGCTCCCTCCTTCCTCTGATTTGGCCTTCGTGGTGGACAAGAGACAGCTGTGCAATAGGAGGAAGTGGTTTGACAGGATTTCCAGCTCCATCACCTTCATTTCACATGTTACCAGCTTCCAGCCCATGTCTCACAAAATTAAATACTCCCACTTCCCACTAAAAAAGAGCCTGATGTCCCAATAGCTTATCTCTAGGAAAAAAAAAAAAAATTTTTTGCATTCCATTCTAAATCTTAGGAACTATGGAAGGCAAAAATTTAAATTCGGAATGGACCACTGAAATTGTGTTGCATATTACATGTTCAGTGACGTTAACAAAGTATACAGAAGAATAAATGCTTCTTGAAGTGTTAGTTGCTATTGTATCATTTGCAAAAAGAAATTGTATGATGCAGAGAAGATCAAGGTGAAGAGCTTGCCTTTCTTCACATTCAGATTGCAAGAGGTTTAATCATTGGCTAGAGTGTCTTTTGTCTGGGATTTGAAATTCAGTGTACTAAGTCAAGGAGCCAGGTTTTCTCATTCCTGTGGGAGTTAAGGAAACAACAGCTGAATATAATTTTATGGAGCTGTAAACTTAGCTGATCCCCTGAGCTCAGTTTCCTTATCCTATTTCTCTAGGATCCACAATTAGGGCACTTGAAATTAGGAAATGGATGGAGAGAGGAGTTGTCTTCTCCCAGTGTCTGGGACACCTTCCAAACACACAGACTCTTCTTTAGATCTGGGTATATCCACAGTGGCAGCAGGTCCCTGTGCTCACTGGATTAAAGATGAAGCCCAAGATATGCAAGCACAACCAAACCTTGAATTTCACCCTGTGCTGCAGAGGTTTGATAAACCCTGATGTAGCATTCATGTGGAAGTTTAGTTTTGCTGAATCCTGATCTAGCATTAATGTGGAAGTTTAGCCTGGTTCTGAAGGGTTGGTAACATTGCTTTTTTTGACAGCATGAGAACATCCTGTTTTGAGAAGTGGCACATTCCCTTCCTGTAATATTCCTTCATAAACTAAGTTTCTAACAGTCTGAAGCAGTTTCTGCAGGGAAAGTGCTTTGAGAATTGGCTGTTGACACAGCTGAAAGCACTGCTGACCCTTCAAACCTCTCCTTGATCCACTCACTTCCCGAGAGAACAACGTGCTGCTCTTTCCTCACCACTTCTTGCCACTCAAACAGGAGCTGATATTGCCACAATCAACACCCTTTCAGACATCACCTGCACATTCTTCACTCTGTTTAGTACAGAACAGATGGTTCAAACCAATCCAACAACCACCTGCGTCCCAGAACTGATCAGAGCAGAGTTAGCTCATCTGTAGAAGTGTCAAGCTCCAGCTGAGAAGTAATGAACTCTTTTCCACACCAGCCAGATCCAAAAATAATTCAGTCATGCCTCGAGGGGGCATGTGCACTAATAATTCTGTATAGGTAAAACATTTTCTTGATGCAGAAGCTGCTCTAGTGGCAATAGCCATGCAGAAGTAATTGGTACCTCTAACAGCGATATCCCACATCTCTGCTAAGAATCAGCTATGACAGATCTGGACAGGCTTCTTCCAGCTGCACTCCAAACTCATTCTGTTAAAGCCTGAGCTGTGACGTCATTGGGAAATACAGAGGGGATGACTCTGACTTCACTCATTTCATTAACTTTTAGAGCATAGCAAGATGGGAGACCTAAAACAGGAAGGAAAAGCGAAGAAGATTGAAGACGCCATTCATTTTTCTTGACTACAAATATTGTCAAAAACTGCCTGTTGTTTAGGCACAAGGATCAAAACTAACTAGTCAAAGTCTAAAAAATAACCAATCATTCATTAAGGACTTAACTGACCAAACACTGTAAGGAATCATTATAAGAAATCTACCCGATGGTCAACCAAAATGCATCATTTTCTTAATTGCCAGCAAAAAAATATAGAGAAACTAATAAAATGCTGTCTGCTTGAAAAATGCATGGTTTATTAATCTCTTCCTGTATTGCAAATACCTTGGTGTGTGCAGGCCAAAATTTAAACCTAAGCAAAATCAAAACATGCACGTTTGGTGCTGTAATGAAGTGGGACACGATATCAAAGACATCAAACTATTGTTATCTCCTAGTTTTGTGAGGCACCAAAATCTGACTGGAGGGTGGTTGCTGCAGCATTGAAACTTGCAGCTGAGAGGTGAATCCTAGTTTTTGGTGAAAACTGTTCCATAGCAATGCTGAGTAAAGCCAACAGTAGATGTGTTCATTACTTACTTCACAAATGTCTGTAGTATGTCTCTCCCTTGTGGGGAGACAAATCAAGCCACAAGAAGTTGAAGATGTCATTAATAAAGCAAAACCTTCGTTGAAATAATCAGATGTTACTATCCCCTCACCTAAGTGATGATCCAGCAAAGTGGATTTTTTAAAGGTAGAACTATTTGGTACTTCAGTATCTTAAAGTCAATATGTTGATAAGTTTTCTTGAGTCCACAGTGCATACAGTTTATAGCCTTCAACTTGTTTCTTATTAATCATCATATTTTTTCATAATCAAAAGAACATAATGTACTTTAATAAATGTAGGGTTATGTTATCAGAACTGCCAGACTGTCAGAAATCTGAAAAGGAAAATAAAGCTTTGCTCAAGACTAACTCATCTGTACTTTGACCATACATGGCTTTCCCTGAGGATGCAAATGGTGACTAAGCCTTTATTTGTTAATCTGAAATTCTTACATTCAAATAAAATATGATTTCTTCAAACACATTAATATAAATAAATCTGGCTTGGTGAATCAGTTGCAAGTACCATATTAAATGGAATCTTAAGAGACATAACAAATAATTAAGTCCTTGCAGGGAACTCATCTGTTTTCCCACTTACCCACAGGAGATTAACATGCAAAGTTTGTATTGAAGCTACTTGTAATTAACACTAATCACTTACAAGAACACAGAAAATTGGAATGCTAGGGGGAAAAAAACCCACAAAAACAAAAAACAAACAAACAAAAAACTCCAAAACCCCAATATTTTCCAGCCATTAAGATCTATGTCTTAATTTAGATCTGCAGAATTTTATGCTTATAAAAGTTTTGGGTTTATGAAACATATACAAAGGATGGCTCCTGAGAACTGAGACTTTCAGTATTATCCTACTATTTTAGGACAGGTTCAATTGAAGAATGTCCCACTTTAACACGAGAATAAAAGATTCTATGATTCCTATTTTCCTAAATTCCTACTGGATGCAATTTGAGAACCAGTTCTGATAAAGTTTGTTGGCTTAAATAGTTAAATGAATCTGGTTAGTGCCTGTAACCAGGAACACTTCACCTGGCTTTGGAATGATCTTCCAATGTTTCACCTCTTTTTGTTATATGTGACTATATTGCCACAATGTTTTGTAGATTTATGCTGGGTAATTTCCCTCTGTGTGGGAAATTTGTGCTGAGGTAAATCACATTTCTGCAAAACTGATTGAAGGATCACATGCTTCTAACCAAGTAAAGCAAACAAACTCCAAATGAACACATGCACATTATCCTAAGATAATGTATTGCATTAGGGGACATGAAGTAATGTCTCTAAAAGAATTTTGACCCTAGAACATTGCAAATCTAATCTGAGGGCGCTCTGGACTGGCTGGGTAATGTCAGGAGGAATAACAGTTTTCCAGTATGATACATAAGTTCAAGTATATTTAAATAAAATCTTTAAAACTTTAAATAGTGCATTCAGTGTATATAGCAAAAAAAACTAGAACACACTTAGCAGCAAAGCTGGTAGATCCACCTGAATCCTAAAGATTTTCACTGATTTTTTTGTATTGTGCTTATGTGAAGGAATATCTGTAACTCATGAATGTCCCACTGTCAGCAATCCCAAGAATAACACAGATAAATATCTATGGATTTTCATGAGTTATGAGCCAGCTACTATAGGAACTGATGGAGCAAAGTTTTCCTCACCACTATAAAATGAAGTAATTTCTAAAATCCTATGTATTTTTACAGCAAAACCAGTTCCCCTCCGAAGAAAAGCTGTGTTTTGCCTTATTAAAGCAGTGATGAAGCACCAAGATATGTCCCTGAACAACAAAAGCTGTGCAAGTGTAGGCCTGGCTTCTGAGGCCAAATCATTCTAAAACTCATGCTCCAGTGGCTCTCTTCTCCAGTGGAGAAGAGATTTCTTGGAGAAGCCTTTGTGACTGGTTGCTGCAGAGGTATTGGCAATAATAAGTGTACACTGATTTTCAGGAAAAAGTGATGAATGACAGTGTTTGCTCTCCCAACCCAAACACCCCTTGGATTTGCTGCACAGCTGCTCCTCTGTACCTTCAAATCTTGCTGAATTGTTACATGCCAAACTGTGCCATCTGAGGTCATGTTCTCTGGCTTTGCTTTTTTCCAGGTGGTTCTTTTCCTGTCAGGAGTGCAGCCTGGTATGGCATGCTGGAGTGCTTTCACATTAATGACAGTGACACTGCTCAGGCTGCATTAACTTGACTGCTTCATGGATGTGACATAGAGGTTGTTCCCCAGCAGATCCTCTGTTAGACAGCAAAATGAAATCTCATCTTTCCCCCAGCAAATACTAAAGGCACATATGTCATGATCTGTTTGAAGCTCTCGAATCTGTAGGACAAGATACTCTGTAAATTAAACTTTTCTCATCAGCTTGCTGGGAAAGAAAAACACAACAAAGAAAGGCTCCATCCCCTTTGCACATGAATTCACCACTTAGTTCATCCCCTCTCTAACTGACAAGTTCTTTAATTCATAACTCTCAGCCCATGATCTGTAACTCATGGACCACTGAACAAAAGTTACCTACCTAGTGAGAGTGCTCATCCTTCCTCTCTCCTCCATCAGACTGTGGGCATTCCCTGCATCCCACTGGCATGCACAAAAGCCTGAGCAGTCTGGCTGCTGTTGGAGCTGTTTCAAAAGCTTTTTGAGTGAGCTGACACATTCCTACTGCTCTGAGTGGAAGTTAATCACTTCCACTGCCATCAGTTAGGGGGCTCTGAAGAAACTGCCCAAAGTCAGTGTGCGGATGGATGGATGGATGGATGGATGGATGGATGGATGGATGGATGGATGGATGGATGGATGGATGGATGGATGGATG
>VZUI01043874.1:0-44640 GCA_013401135.1 Cettia cetti
TGAAGCCATTCCCTGGGTGCTGTCCCTGCAGCCCTTGGGAATTGTCTCTCTCCAGGTTTCCTGCAGCTCCTTCAGGCCCTGCAAGGCCACCCTGAGCTCAGCCCAAAGCTTCTCCTGTCCAGGCTGGACAATCCCAGCTGTGCCAGCCTTTCCTCCCAGCAGAGCTGCTCCAGCCCTCTGCTCATCCTGGGGCTCCTCTGGGCTCTCTGCAACACCTCAATGTCCTGGCTCCCAAAATCCTATCTCCAAGAGCCAGGCTCTAGGTGGCACAGGCACGGGGGCAGAGATGGGTGGTTGTTTTGTGTTTTGGATCAGCAATGCCAGGGAAGCAGTGTGGGAAATGCTGCTCCCCAGGCTGGTGTTTGGGGCAAGCAACACGGACACAGCATCGATGTGTTCCCAAATCTCTCCTGGCGTGGGACAGTGCACTTTGAATCACATTATCACTAAATCATTTAACTTGGGAAACACCTCTGAGATCATCCAGTCCAATCTTTGACCAGCACCTTGTCAAGGACCAGAGCACGTCCTGTAGTTCCTTGAACTCCTCCAGGGATGGGGACTTCAACATCTCCCCTTGACAGCACATTCCAATGTTTGATCATCCTTTCAGCGAAAAAATTCTTCCCATGTCCCAGCTGAGCCTGCCCTGGCCCAGCCTGAGGCCGTTCCCTCTGCTCCTGTCCCTGTGCCCTGGGAGCAGAGCCCGACCCCCCCGGCTGTCCCCTCCTGGCAGGGACTTGTGCAGAGCCCCCAGGGCCCCCCTGAGCCTCCTTTGCTCCAGGCTGAGCCCCTTGCCCAGCTCCCTCAGCCCCTCCTGGGCCTCCAGCCCATTCCTCAGCTCCGCTGCTCCCTTCTCTGGATGAGCTGCAACCCTTCGATATCCTCCTCGCAGAGAGGGGCCCAGAACACGGCGCTCAAGGGAAAAGCCGTGGCACACTGCGTCGCTCCACCACCGCATCGCCCCCTGGAACCTCGGTGCCTCTCGAGGGTCCCCGGGAGGGCTGTCCCGGGCTAGGAAGGCCGAGGCGGCGGCGGCAGCACCGCTGTTCCCGGGGGCGATCGCAGCAGCCGCCGGCTCTCCCCCGCCACCCTCAGCGCCGCCGCCTCGCCGCGCTCAGCCCCGCCCCTGGTGCGCGTCACCGCCGCCTTCCTCGCGCGATCCTTCCGCGCCTCCTCATCCCTTCTCCTCAGCGGGCGCCTTCCCCGCCACTCCCCCGCCGCCCACCCCGCCGTTCTGCGCGTATATTCCCCGCGGCCGCACGCCTTCACCGCCCTTCCCCCGGCGCGCCCGGTACTGCGGGAACTATTTTCCACCGCCCCCCCGCGGGCGCTCCCGGCGGAGGTGTCAGCGGCGGCGCCGTGGCGGGTGGTGCGGCGGCGATGGCGGCGGCGCCGCCGAGGCTGCGCTGAGGGGGGAGAGGGAGGGAGGGAGCGCTGAGGGGAGCGGGGGGGGCGGCCGTGAGGGGAGGGAGGAAGGGAGGGAGGGGAGGCGCTGACAGCGCCGTGCCGAGCCGGGCCCGCCGCCCTCAGCCCGCCATGGCCGAGCCTGCGGCCTCTTCCAGCTCCGGCTCTTCGTTGCCGCTCATTGAATCAGGTAACACCGCGGGCCGGGGCGAGGAGGTGCCGCCGGTGCCGCCATCTTCCTGTCCCCCCCCTCCCCCCGGGATGGGTCACGGCCGCCCCCCGCCTCATCCCCCGTGTCTCTTGCCGTATCTGTTACAGAGCTTTACTTCCTCATCGCGCGGTTCCTGAGCACCGGGCCCTGCAGGAGAGCGCTGAAGGTGAGTCCGGGGCTCAGCGGGGCGCGGGGATCCCGTGCTGCCCGCGGAGGGTCTGGGGGAGGTGGGAGCGGCCGCGCCCCCTGCTCTGGAGCAGCCAAACCCTGGCTTGTCCCTGACTCTTGTGTTTTTCCCCTTCCTTCTGCAGGTGCTGGTGCAGGAGCTGGAGCAGCACCAGGTCTGTGTGGGCTCTGATGAAATCTTGCTGTAGTCAAAAGTTTCCTTTGCAAGTCATTCAAGTTTCTGCCGCTGTCTCAACTTTTCCCCCCCTCAACACACATTGTTTTGAATGTGGTCTGTAATCCCTCCTTTCCCCTTTAACCGCTCACGGTTTGTTTTTTGTTTGTTTGTTTTTCTTTTATTTAGTTGCTTCCTAAAAGGTTGGATTGGCAAGGAAATGAGCATTATAGAAGTTATGAAGAATTGGTGAGACTTTTCTCTTTAAGAAAACCCCTTTTATTTACGGTGATAACATTGATGTTAGACCCTCTACCTTTAAGAGCAGGCCCGAATCTTCACCTTCCAATACCATTCTGGCTCTGAACACTGGAGTTACTTTAGAAAGGGCCTTTAATTTCTTTACATCAGACCAACAAAAACACGAGCGGTGGTTTAAATTGAGGATATTGTTTATATAGCAGAGGTGGAGCTTGGCGTTGTGCAGTGGTACATGCCGCTGCCTACATGTAGGCAGGAGCCAATCTACAGCGAGGTTTCATTTCGGAGTTTCAGCGGCCAGGTTGTGAGGCGCGTTGTGATTTGTCGGTATTTATTTTCTGGTTGGTTTCTTTCAGCCCCCTCCAACAGATTAGGAAATGAAATCGCTGATCAGAAACCGAGGGTTGGCAGTTGTGGTGCCTGTGAATGTGCTCGTATCGCCGGCTCCTCGTTGGTCACGGCTTTGTTTCTAATGTGCTGGAAAGACGGGGGTGATCTCTCCACAAAATGTATTTTCTGCTTTTCCACGGCTGGTGTGCTGTGTTCTGAATTGTTTTTACAGAAGGCAGAGCTGTGTTTTGGGCTTTAATTTTCCTGCTTTTTAAACGGCAAAGAGTTTGAATGCAGGGGAGTGATGGCCTGATGGTGCCTGCCCTGCCCAGTGTGATTTTTATTCTGTTTTATTATATTTGATAGTGTTTCCTTTAAAGAGATGTTTATCCTTGCTTTTTCCCACCTAAGGTTCAGGCATTCCAGGTTAATTGACTGCTGCAGTGAACTCCCTCTTGTGAAGCACTTAAAGATCTCAGGCTCATATTTGCATAGAGAAGAAATGAAATGTTGTTTAAAACATGTTCTTAATTATTTAAGTATTGCTTGAAATGATAAGTTTGATTTCCTCTACTCGTGGTTGTGGGCAGTTGAGCAAGGAAGGTTTTGGATCAGTTTTCTTTTAAGTCACTAAGAAGCCTGGCCTTGAATTTAGGCAAGATGAAAGTAGGATTAAGCTTAAAAAGAATTGTTGGGAGTTTTTTTTTTTTGTTGCTTCATTGTTGGTTTCTTACCCCATTTCTTCTGACAAAAAGCAGGGTGTTGGGAGATCCCATGTGTGTATTTCTCTGATTTCAGTGCTGCTTTTTAACTATGATTATTCTGCATATACAATTGTCAAACTAATTCTTTAACCTGTGCTGCTTCCATCTCTTTTTTTTCATGCACAATTTAAAGGAAATCTCTGCACAGGGCAGTACTGTTTCCAAATATCTAAATGAATCTTCTCAGGGTTTTAGTTTCTGCTTTTTGAGGGGCTCTGGGAACCTCTTGTCCCACTGGTCTCCCTCTGAATTTGCAGGGAGCACAGACAGATGCAGTCATGTGGTGTAATTATTTTTATTCCACTTTACTCAGCTTGGAATTGCAAATCTTTGAAATAACTGTTTCTTCCAAAATCTCAGCAAAACTCCTTCAAAAAGAAAGGAATTGCAAGGCTTTGTATGCAAGGGTTGCATTTAGAAAATACACTTATTGCTGATGGCATGCAAACAAAAAGAGTTTTAACGTTTGGCAGAAAGCAGGCTGACCTTTCTGTCCTGAATGTTGTGGCTGGTACTGCTCTATACCAATTCAAGAGTCAAAATTGATAAAGAAATGATGTCAAACTGCATTTTGTTATCTTTGGGCTAGCAGATATCTTTCTTATAATCAACCTTCAGCATCTGATGGGCTGATTTGCTTGGGGTAATGGGAACTATTTTACTGATGTTATCACCTCCCACCCTGCTAGGAGTACAACCTGTGCCCCACAAGCTTTACACCTGGACTTTATCATTAAAAACAACTGCAAGGCTGTGACTTAAATTGCACCTTCTGAATGCTCAGTGTGCATTTGGGCAATTTTAGCCAGAGTGTGCTGCCTCTGTTCCTCCCACTGTTGGGATGAGCACAGCAGCCCTGTTGGGAAGCTGTGCTCAGCTGAGCTCAGTCATTCAGCCACGGGAGCAGCAGCAGCAGCACGAGCTCGTTCTGCCTGTGTGCTCAGTTACCTGGGCAGGAGGCCACATACCTGAGCTGGTGTGGCCCTGAGCCTCTCCTGAAAGGATTGCTTGGGAATTCCCTGGCTGCTGCAGGAGCAGGGTGACTGCTGGCCCTCACTGGTTTCTTCATGGCCAGGTCACGCTGCAGGAAGCTGTTGATCCCAGCTGCTTCAACCTCCCTGACAGCTTCAATTTATTGATGGTTTGCTCTGCTCAAAGCTGTTTAAACTCTTACTTTGTGGCTTTAATTTCTGCATTATTGTGGTTATCTTAGTAAGAATTTTTTTAGATTGAACTCCCAGAAAGAAAAGGGGAGAGAAATAATCCAAACCCTCACACTGTTCTTGTCTGAGACATCTGAGTGTGTGTGGGGGTGTATTTTTTTTTTAGGTTGCTTGATGCAGATAGTGTGGGATCATTCCTGAACGCAGGGATGATGGGTTTGATCCTTGGTTTAAGGAAGTAGGGCAGGCTCAGGCTATGTAGTACTGGTTCTTCAAGGAAACTGTTTCCAGAGAGATTGTACTCAAACCTGCTGGTTTGCAGTTCACTGAACAAGTAGTAGCTGCATAAATTCTTGTGCTTGATTGCAACCACCTTCTCTGTGATCTTGAGTTAGGAGGGTTGGAATTTTATTTCTTATTTTTACTACAAATAATAGGGGGAATTGGCCAAAGACACTCAGGGTAGGATGCCTCACAAGTGGGTGCCACAGGGGTGATTCCTGCAAACTTCCAGTAATAAAATACTGATATGCAGTGAGCAACTTTACTCCAGTTATTTTTACAGCTCTCCCTAGTTGCAGAGTACACACTGAATTTACTAGATCAGAGCTTAACAGAATTGTTTTTTCTCTGAAAGTTGACCTTAAAAAAACAAAAATCAGACATACCTATGCATATTGATACTTTTAGATTCATCTGTTCTGGCTGTACCATCCTTATTTTAAACCTTAAATTTCTCTCAGGTGCTGTCCAACAAACACGTGGCTCCAGATCATTTATTACAAATTTGCAAACGTATTGGCCCTATCCTGGATAAGGAGATCCCACCCAGCATTTCCAGAGTGAATTCCTTGCTTGGGGCAGGGAGACAGTCCTTGCTCCGCACTGCAAAAGGTAGGATCTGTTCTTTGTTTGAAATGACAGAGTTAGGAATTGGGGAATAGTGTAAGAAAAGCAGAACTGACTCTTTGGAAATCACCTCTTGGAATGCCAGAATGGTTTGGGTTGGAATGGAGCTCAAAGCTCATCCCATGGGCAGGGACACCTCCCACTGTCCCAGGCTGCTCCCAGCCCCTTGGACACTTCCAGGGATCCAGGGGCAGCCACAGCTGCTCTGGGCACCCTGTGCCAGGGCCTGCCCACCCTCACAGGGAAGGATTTTTCCCTGACATCCCATCTAAACCTGTCCTCCATCAGTTTGAGGCAATTCCCCCTTGTCCTTTCACTCCAAGCCTTTGTGAAAAATTCCTCTCCAGCTTTCTTGTAAATCCCCTTTAGTTACTGAAAGGTTCTTGAGATCATCTCATTAAATAACTTCATATTAGTAACTACTCATTGCACTCCTGTATAAATATTCAGGACAATGTTAGAAATCAGTTGAAATTTTAGTTTTTCATGTGAACTGCAGGGGTAGCATCATTTAGCAGTAATTTCAAAGTTTGGTGGTTGGCTGTGTCATTTTTTTTCTCCCATTACTATTAAATGGATTTTTCTCTTTAACTTTTTGTTGTTTGTGAGCATTTTTGGGGCAGTTGCTGCCTGGTTTTTTGGTGGATTCAATCCTGTGTTTGAGACCAGTCTAGATGGACTCTTTGCTGTGTTTTGGAGCTGCAGCTCTCTTGGCATTTTTAACAAATGCTTGTGATGAACTTCAACTGTTTTTTGCAGATTGCAGGAACACTGTTTGGAAGGGCTCTGCATTTGCTGCTCTTCATCGAGGCAGACCCCCTGAAATGCCTGTGAACTATGGCACCCCACCTAACCTTGGTAAGCCCCTCTCAGCTCTCCCCACTGCTGCTGAGCACATCTCAAATACTGTTTTTACACACAGAAAAAAATTGCAGATACCACAAAACCTGACTTTGTGAAATCTGAAAGCAATTTCTAATTGCTTTTGAATATTAATGGCAGTTGAATAAACCCAAGTTTTAGAACAGACATGTTTGAAACATGATGTGATTCTGTGTTCTAGTGGAGGTGCATCGAGCAAAGCAATTAACTGGATATGCCAAGTTCAGCACTTCATTCCCAGGAAGTATGTACCAGCACGTCAAGATGCACAGGAGGATCCTTGGCCATCTCTCTTCTGTATATTGTGTTGCATTTGACAGGACTGGACACAGAATATTTACTGTAAGTTGATGAAATACATCCAACTCTGAATATAGTTTTAGATGATACAAGGAAAAGAGCTTGGAAATGGGTGTTGTGCTAAAACTTCAGGAGATAAATATAATGCTGGGGAAAATGTAGCTCCCTGGCTGTGCTCAAGTGGAACAATTTGCTGTAATTAAAGGTCAGGAGCATGTCAGAAGTTGTCCTTGATGAATATTTCTCTCTAGGGCTCAGATGACTGTCTGGTGAAGATCTGGTCCACTCACAATGGCAGATTATTTGCCACCTTACGAGGACATTCAGCAGAGATTTCTGACATGGCTGTGAACTATGAGAACACCATGATTGCAGCTGGGAGCTGTGACAAGATGATCCGAGTGTGGTGTCTCAGGACCTGTGCACCAGTTGCTGTCCTCCATGGGCACACTGGGTCCATTACCTCACTGCAGGTATGGGGCTTTTGAAGTGTTCCTGCATATTAAAAACTGAAATTATTTCTCTGGGGCTGCCTATGGGAGCAGTGAAATCTCAATGTGTAAATATTCATGTCAAACATAAGTTAAATCACAGGATAAACCTGCTTAAAAACAAATAAATTCCTTGTCTCTCTGGAATTCCTAACTATTTAACTGAAGATAATGACAGGAATTCTTTTTCTCTTAAAGGTCACTACCTATAATATTTGAGTTGTTGGAACAAAAGGGAATTGCTGGGAAATACCATCTCCTCGTGTTGTCTCTCACTGGAGACACGATTTGCTATTTTGTGTGCATGTGTTCTGATGCAGTGTATTATTCCTACAACTTTTGGGATGTGGGTATTTGTCTTAATCTCAAAAATAGGAGTTATTTTAGAAGGACAGAGGTGTAATGTGTGTATTTAATCTTAAAGGTGGTTAGATACACAAAGTGCTCTTGGTGGTCCTTTAGATTTAGTCTGGTTTTGGCTTTTAATTCCTTAATTAACTCAGAAATTAGTAGCTCATTATCCAGGTTTGGAGTGTTTTCCAGTGAGACCGACAGCTTGTCTTGAGGGGTGAAGAGTGGCTTTTGGAGCTCACTGCCAAAAGATAATTTTGCATTTTTCTCAAAAATGCTGCCTCAGAGAGTAATCTTCATACCTGCACTTTCTGTGACATTCATTGCATTTTTTTAGTTTGGTGGGGTTTTAATGTCTAAATGCTTGTGGTGCTTCTTTTATTGTAGTCTGTAGATTTTTTAATTTAAGCTTTCTTATTAATACCATCATTGCAATATGTACAATTTACATGACTTTCCAATGTTAGGAATTGCTGAACAGTTTAAACAAATTGTGTCTGTAAAGTTTTCTGAAGGGTAGCTCTGTGCATAGCAATAAATCTGTCTTAAAGAATTACTTCTGAGGAATTCTCATAAAATTCCTGTAAAATTACATATGATGCTGAGTTACACTGTCTTATATCTCATGCTCTGCTTTATTATTTTTAAACTATACCTGTCTATTCAAGCTTCCATTTTTTCAGTCTGCTGTGCTCATTATTTCATTCATTGACAGGATTTTCAGTGAATGATTGTGGTCAGTGAAAACACAAAACCCAAACCACTGAAGGAATTGAGGTTTTTTTAATGCAGTAATTGAAACACACACCACAAACTTATCTTAAAGTAGGAGAGGTGTTACTTTGTAAACACTAAAAATGAGTTACCAACAACTTCTCCAGCAGCCTGAGATGAAAAATCCAGAATGAATCAAGCTTTTACATTGACTTTTTGAGAAGTTCATGAGCAGTTCTTAAATCCCTGTTCCTGTGTGTGATTTTGCTTTTTTTCTCTCTCTAGTTCAGTCCTATGGTGAAAGGCTCCCTGCGATACATGGTCTCCACTGGGGCAGATGGAACTGTTTGCTTTTGGCAGTGGGATACAGATTCCATGAAATTCAAGTATGTGAAGGGTTTGCTGATGAACTTTATGTCAACCTAGGCTTGAGTGAAATAAGTCAGGTGCTTTTTACTTCAGTGAGTTTCTGTGGTTATAAAAATGCTATGCAAATCATGTATTTCATAGTTATTTTAAAGCACCATCACCAACTATATCCTTTACAAATTAATGTTGTTCCACTGACTTGAGAGATTAGTTGAGAAATATATTAATTTCTTTCTTCACTAAAAGTACAAATGTAGGACAACAGGAATGGCTGGAAATGCAAGTATGTTGGAAAGTATAATAAAACTTGTTGGTTTTCCAACAGCCCTGTAGTTTCAGGATGTTTCTTACAGAACTTGCATGCAGGATATATATGTTCAGGATAGTTTGAAATATGTGATTACTCTTTGTTTGTACCCAAAAAATTACTACCAAACCGAGCTCTAGGATGATCAGTGTGTGTCTGGTGTTGTTTCACCTCATGGGAGTTGGTATAAAATGATCCATGGTTTAAGAAACTTCCCTTTATGTTTTGAAATGTTGCTAAGAGCCAAGTTTTGGGTGGTGTGGCCTATTTCAAACATCTTTTCTTTTTAAGCACCAAGCCAGTGAAGTTCACAGAGAAACCCAGACCAGGGGTTCAGATGCTTTGCTCTTCCTTCAGCGTGGGTAAGTCAGGTGGAGTTCAGCCTCATGATTTCTTCTTTCCTGTCTTGTAATACCTGATTTTGACAGCTTTAAAATGGACAAAACCTGCAGTTGTGAGTAAATAATTGCACAGATGTACATTAGCTGTGACAATTAAATCATGGGACTTACAGTTAAAGACTGTTGAAGACATGGGTGATTTCACAGGAGTAAGAGTCACCTATAGTCCCTTTGCTTCCATCCATCTTTGCTGGATTTTTAGCTTTTGTTAATCCCCTCATGCAGTGTCAAGGATTGGCAGAATGGGTTCTCTGACACCCCACAGTCACCAGCAGTGGAGGTGGTTCCTGCCTGCAGGAGCTCCTGATCCAGTGCCAGGGATGCTCATAAAGATTTCCTCTCTCAAGGAACCAGAAATGCATCTTTAATGTGCTTCACTCCTGGCTTGTAATTTTCTTTCACTCAATTCATGTGAATTTCAGAAATAAAAAGCAAATCAATTGTTGACATTGAAACTGAAATTGTTGACATAGTCGGATAGAGCCCTGGCTTGTGTTGGGAGGGTGGTTTTGGTTTTTTTGACAGCACTTCGAGGCAGATCTTGAAATTTCTGCCACCACAGCTAAACACTGCTGTGCTTACACTGGTGTGCTTCACTTGACTGGTTTACTCACATTTCAGCCTGATTTTGATGCAGTTCACTTGCACAAATGAGGCACAGACTGCAGTGAAAGTCATCTGCATAATTCTGATTATCCAGAACCATATTCCCCACCGTTGAAGGCTTCTCTGCTATTTAATGTTAGAAGTTCCACTGTTGCCCTAATGATTTATTTTAAAATCTTTGTAACACTAATTTATTTTTACTGTGGCTGAGAACACTTTCTGGGGCAAGAAAGGGATTTCCTTCCACATATGTTTGTCAGTGGCAGAGCATTAAAAATGTGCCATTTTTCAAATAGCTGTGGGGTTTTTTTATTTAAACCAGGCCTCTGAGAAATGATGGTGACCTGTTTTAATTTCTTCCACAGCAGGTTAATTATTTTCTTAATTTTTTTACAGGTGGTATGTTTTTAGCAACTGGCAGCACTGACCACGTCATCAGGATGTATTTTTTTGGCTCTGAAACACCTGAGAAAATAGCTGAATTGGAAAGTCATGCTGTGAGTAATTAGTTAATTAGTCATTTGAAGCAGCATTGTAGTCACAGGGTGATTTTATGAGTGGGTTTTTAACAATTTTCTTAATTAATTTTGTTTTCATTAGTGTTTCTTCTACTACTGTCTTTATTAAAATCTGACTTTATTTTTGTTGCATTGATAAGGTTTGATAATTTTTCATGTAGAGGAGGCTTTTCCACTCTAAGACAAAGTATGATATCTACTTTTCCTGCAGTTTTTACTGTGATAAAAATAAATAATTGTTTATTTTTTTAAGGAAAGTGTAAGTAGGAACAATAGATTCTTCACCATTTTAGTTGACTTAGAGTATTGGAAATATATTTAAGTATGGTTCAGTTGTCAACCAGGTTATTTAATCTGTTAATCCTTCATGTCTGATTCAGGCAGTTTTTAGAAGATACATTTAAAACATATTATTGAGTAGTGAATTCTAGGAAGTGTTTGGACTTGGTTTGCCTTGCATTCAAAACTCTTAGAAATTACACAGCATGTTATTTTTTCATTATTTCAGATTTTACTAAACCCAGAATTGTCAAAAAATGTATTTCCTGCTTCAAAAATCGAATTTCTTAAAAACTCTACTTTTTCTTACAGGACAAAGTTGACAGCATTCAGTTTTCTAATGGTGGGGACAGGTATGTTGAAAGCTGCTGGAATATGGACAAAAAATAAATAGTTTTGTAATTAAGAATTTATTCCTGGATGTTCCCAGTTTAAAAACCTACCTATTTAGAACTCAGAAGGGAAATTTCTGAGCATAATTAAGCTTCAGCTGTTCCAGTTTTCTGTTGATCTCTGTTAGATGATATTTTTGGTCTGGCTGGGGTTTTATTTACCTGGAGGAATTTTACCACTTTTTAATGTACCCAATGTGTTTGTGGCCTCATAAATCTCCTTTTCCTCCTCCTTTGCTTTCAAATTCACTGAGTATTTTATAGAAAATAGGAAAAATGCAATGAAAATGTTCAAAAATAAATTATAACCTTTTAATCTGATTTGTTCTTTCCTCTACTTCAGTATCTGAAACACTGCAATTACTTAAAAGACATTAAAATCCTCTACTGAGGAGTTAAGGCTGAATTTGTGAATTGAATTAAACTTTGGAACTTACTTCTCATGTTTTGATGACTTTATTCAGTTTTCCAGTTCAGAAAAACTCTTTCCTAGTTCTCAGGAAAGAAAGCTAATGGAAAAAAATTAAAGATTTCACTTCCATCACTATCAATCTTCCACTGCAAAATTCATGTTGTGGTGGTGTGTAACCCTAAACATACTTTAAAGCAAAAATGTTTTGGAAGATAAATGAATTAATTTTTTAACATTTGTTCAGGTTCATAAGTGGCAGCAGAGATGGAACAGCCCGGATCTGGCGTTTCGAGCAGGCAGAATGGAGAAGCATTTTGTTGGATATGTCTGATCGGCTGCTGGGGTAGGTCAGGTGCTCATTTCTTGCTTGCTTTTGTGTAACTTGACAAAGATTGAAGAACTCAGTTACTCAAATGTGAGAGTGAGAGCATTCTGGTGAAGTCCTGTGGTCTTGGGAAGGGGTGAATTGAGTGTTCTGGTGATAGAATAATTGCTGAGTTTGAGTCTGTGCTTCCATAGATTCCTAAGTGTTCATAAAACTCTCACATCTACTCTGTACCAAATGAATTTTCTTGCCTCTTTTCAGGGAATAAAAAGTGAACAGAAAGGAATCTACCTTCTCTCTCTGGGTTTTAGTCTCACACCTGGTGTGTCATGGGAGAAATATTTTTAGATTAGTAAAAATCAAGTAAGTGGTGACCTATTTGCAGGAGAGGCTATGATAAGGAATAGGTGGCTTTCCTCAAGGACTGATCTTGCTGACTATTCCCATTCTCTGCTTTTAAAGAAGTGAATTAATGAAATGCTGGTGGCACCCTGGCTGAATAATGTTATTAGAGATAAAAATCAGGGATTATGTGGTGTTGGGTAAACCTGAAGGGGGAATGATTTACAGGAGTACAGAAGCTCAGTAAGCCTCCACAGACACTGAACAGAAATTAATTTGTAGGTGATTAAATGAGGTTTTCTTAAAATGATTTGTAGGTGATTCAATGAAAAGCCAAGCCTTGTGTACATGACTTGATTTCAGGCTTTTCCTGTGATGAAAAGGACCATGAAAGAAACCTGATTTTACAAAGGAGGAGTTATTAATATTTAAACTTTGACTGTGGCTGTGTAGTTGAGAGTCTTTGTAAGAGAGCTTGAAGTGGAACAAAGATAATCCCATGTGAAGGTGTTTCAGGGAAATCTTATTCCTTGGCTTGACTGAAAGGCTGAGGGGCACTGTTACAGTATCCTATAAATGTATTTTGGGGGGAGAATAAGGAAATAGATTGAGGTTAAAACAAAGTGTTACCTTTACTGTATTTCTGTTGGGACTTACTAAGAAATCTTCAGCTAATGTAGAGATTGGCTTGGGAATCAGTTGGAAAAGCTGACTGTAAAAAGTCCAGAATTTTAAAGGAATTATGATAGGACTCACTGTAGAGGAGCCAAGATTCCATGAAAAAGGAAAGCCTTTTTTCCTTGCCTCTCAAATGGGGAAGAGATTATCAAGTCCTTTAAAATTTAAAAATCCAGATTTGCTTTAAACGAGGGATTTTGTGGACAAAGTTTCAACCCAAATTTAATTCTTCACTTCCTTTCTGTTGTCTGATTATTAACACAGGAAAACAGGTTAAAAACAGGTTACTGTATTTTCATATAGAAATGGGCTAATTAAAATATAAAATCCATCTCTGTCCTGTTTGACTTTTTTAAAATAGTGACACTTGTGCAGAAGAAGACAAATTCATGAAGCCTAAAGTAACCATGATAGCTTGGAACCAGAATGACAACTATGTTGTTACAGCTGTGAATAATCACCTGCTCAAAGTTTGGAATTCCAGTACAGGACAATTGCTCCATGACTTGGTGGTATGGAAATTTCCTTGCTTTTGGAAGATTTTCCTGAAATTGCAGTGACATGTGCATGCTGAATTTATAATTAGAGCTGATTAATCTTGAAAGCTCTGTATGGGGTGGTACAGCAAGTGTGGTGTTCCTTGGAATTCTTTTAATCAAAATTTGCTGCTTCCTCCTGCTTTGGACTTTGCCCATAAATAATGGAATAAATTCAATTTTTGGTCAGCAACTTGCCCATTGAATAGTTCACCATCCTTTGGCAAAAACCTTGTATTTCTGCAGCTCCTGCTTGAATCTAGAAAATCTTTAACTTTGGAATGTTCAAATCTTTGTGGCTGCCTGGGGTTTAATTTTCCAGAGAGGACAGCACAGGCTTTGGGCTCTGTTGTGAATATCCTGCTGATGTGGATTTTCTTTGTCTCCCTGTGCTGTGCAATTTTCACTGGCAGGGCCATGCAGATGAAGTGTTTGTCTTGGAGACCCATCCCTTTGATTGCAGGATAATGCTGTCTGCGGGTCACGATGGCAACATCTTCATCTGGGACATCACCAAAGGCACCAAAACAAAGCATTATTTTAACATGGTGAGAGCTTCTTTAAACACCATTTGTTCTCAGCACACAGCAGTGTGTTCACTACCAGTTTAAGGAATTGCCACCAACACTCACACCTCTGCTCCTTTAGGGGAAAAAAATCCAAATAACCAATCAGAAAAGCCTTAACCAGCAAAATGTATTAATTTTTTTTTCCTTAGAGCATTTTACCTTAGAATTTCCTGGTTTTTTCAGATTTTACACTCTTTGTTACTGAAGATCATTGTGCAATTCATTCATACTAATTGTTTTCCTCAGCTGAGGTGCCATCTAAAAGGCTCTGTTTTAGGCCATTGTTTCATGACACTTGTGTACAGATACTTGTATTTTCCAATCTTAAAAATGATAATCTTAATATCCATTGGCACAGTGCTTGAGGGTTCCATTTGACAGCTCATCGTTAACACTCTAAATTAGGTTATTTTCTCTGAGACTTAAATTCTGATCTGATGCTCATATAAATTTTTTATCCTGGTCAGTCAACAGCAAAGAGCTTTTTTTATTATTTTTAAGTTCTTACATTTTCTGGATTTGTCTAGAAAGTTGTTTAACAAAACCAATCTGTATTAGCTTCAGTTTATTTCAAGCAGTGTGCTGACAGCTAGAAAGCCTCAGAAAAACATGTTAATTTCTTTATTTTATTCACTGAACAGTAACTTTCATACCCTCTAGTGCACTGTTTAGAATTGGTTCAGGACTTAAATTCAAGGGAAAAAGTCATATACTGAAGTAACAAAATTATCTGTGCCTTAATGGAGGTATTTAGAGAAATGCATGATGGCTTTTGAGAGAGTAATTAATTTTTGATGCTTATGGTTTCCTCTGAAAAAATGGTCAAATAATCTTGAAATTTTTTCCTTCAATCCAGATTGAAGGCCAGGGACACGGAGCTGTTTTTGACTGTAAATTTTCACCAGATGGGCAGCATTTTGCATGCACAGATTCTCATGGACATCTGCTGATATTTGGCTTTGGCTGTAGCAGGCCTTATGAAAAGGTAAGTTCAGCTTTTTATCAGATCTCTGCATCGAGTTTCTAACTGAAATTACATTATTACATGAATTAATTCGTATGTAAAAAATAATTTGTGTGGTTAGAGGATCTAAATGTCATGAATTCCTTGATATCTGTAAATTGTCTTGCTTATATGATCCTGGCACAGCAGAAAAAACACAATGTTTTAGCTCCCATGAATGCTCCTGGAATACATTTTCATCTTGGAGACAGCTAATTCACATTAATTGTTCAACCTCAGAAATGCTTCTGTGTCTACTTTCTGCTGGTTTATCTTGCAGCTTTTTAGCCTTTCCTCACTCAAGCCCAAATTCACTGCAGTTGATTAAATTAAGCAAAAGTAAATTATTGATCCAACACTGTGGATTTTGAAATATTAGAAAAATGAGAGTAAGATAAATGAATTTATCCTATCCTAAATTTTTGAATTCATCAGCCTGCTTCCTTTTTGTCTTGATAAATAACACATTTCTTCTTTTCTTCACTTCTCCATTTTTTTCAGTGCTAGTTCCATGTGTGTCTTCTTAAAGTTTTTTTTTTTCCTTGCTTTACGTTCTCAGCTGAAATTGGCACTTGTTCCCTTCGTCTTTCCCATCACTGCTGGAAGCAAACTTTGACTGTGATCTAATAGTTATGTAACCACTTTCCTTCAACCTCATGGACTCAACAGGCTTTCAGTTGTAGAAAAAACCTTGAGGTGGATATAGATGAAGAAAGAAATCATGATTAGGAAAACTTTGCTTTGGGAGCTGATGTTGAGCTTTAGCCAAAGATTCCCTTGCAAGGAAACTTAGGGGCACTCACTTAGGAGCTGGACTTGGTGATCCTTCTGGATCCCTTCCAACTCTGCATATTCTGTGATTCTGATAATTGTAGGGGGAAAATGCAGAATTAGAGGTAAATATTTTTAAGTGTAAAACAGTCCTCTTGCTTGAAGTTACCTCATCTTTTTGTTTTCTGAAAGAATTCTGTTGCCTGCGAAACCGAAATTTACGGTACTGCAACACCCCTCCAAGTTAACTGAAGTTACACAAAATCTTCTAATTGGGAACTTGCCCTTTCTTTTACCTTTAAGTAAATTTTAGAGACTTCAATGCTTGTTCTTTGTTCTTCAGCATATTCTTTTTTTCCAAATTGCTAACATAAAAATAAAATTTTCCTTTTAGATCCCTGATCAGATGTTCTTCCACACTGACTATCGGCCGCTGATCCGAGACTCCAACAACTACGTGCTGGATGAGCAGACTCAGCAGGCCCCTCACCTCATGCCCCCTCCCTTCTTAGTGGATGTGGATGGAAACCCTCATCCAACAAAATATCAAAGATTGGTGCCAGGAAGAGAGAATTGTGCAGATGAACATTTGATTCCTCAGCTTGGATATGTAGCAACAAGTAAGAATATCACTAAAGCTCTACATTCAGGAGTAGGTTATGCAGTAGTTCCGAAGGGGACATCAGCAATTTAAAAACACCTTTTTTCACTTGATATTTTGGATTTATGTTCACTAAAGATGCTGGAAGGACCTACAGTGATTACAATTCAAACAAGGAAAAAAAATCAGTTGTTCAAATGGTTGTTGCAGTTCTTTTCTGTGGGTAGTGATTTTCACAAACACTTTGATTGTGCGTTCCATAAATGTCTTACTTGGAATAAATAATTGGAATAACTTCATTCATTTGATCTTTTTCACACTTGCAAGGTGATGGAGAAGTTGTGGAGCAGGTGATTGGCCAGCAGACAGTTGACCAGGATGAGCCAGGCTTGGAGCCCAGCATTCTGGATGGGATGATCAGACAGCTACAGCTGGAACAGGATCAGAGAACCGCAGCTGACCAAGAATCTGCTCCAAGTGGCCCCCAAAATGGGGAGGGAACACCCAGGAGAGGTGAGGACTGTGGATAAATTCTTCAGGAATTGTTCTGTTTCCATTTTGTTGTGCTGTGTGAAATCCTGAAACAGATTTTAACTTCAGTGTAGTTTTGGGGACTGAGACTCCTTTAACACTGTGATACCTCATTATTTTTATTCATTAAAACACTATTGTTCCTGTGATTAAATTACAAAGCCTTTCACTTTAGAAGGAAAAGGTTGTTAATAACTTGCAAAACATATGCAACAGAAATTTTTGCAAATGTTTGCCAATATAAGTTGTTTTTGCTTTACTTACTTATTGCGAAGTAAGTATTGTGCCATTATGCAAACTGGTTTCCCATGTCCCTTCTTTACAGATTTAAACAAGACACTTTCCTAAGCTGTGTCTTTGTAGATTTAATTATGTAATTATATACTATAAGTGGGAAAATACATTTTTTCTTACACAATTACATGTTTAATTATATGCACTCAGCTCTAGGAAAAGTGCCTTTTAGAGCTTTTTTTCACTGGTCTCAGAGCTGTCTGAAATAGTTCAGAAGCACCTTTCTGTCACACCACAGTTCCTTTCACTTTGAGGTGTTGGGGAAACCACTGCAATGTGAGACTCAGTGCTCTGCTCTTGACAAGGTGGTCATTGGTCAAATGCTGGATCTTGGAGGTCTTTGTCAGCCTTAATGACTCTGTGATTCTCTGTGATTCTGAAAACATTAGCAGGAATAACCATTTTAAAAATCCTTTGTGTAATCTCTCTGTGGTTTCTACAAGCCATAATCCCCTGAAAGCCACAAGTCACGTACTTAGAGATAAATACGTGGCTATTCTTCTTTTTTTTAATCTCGTACCAAGAAGCAACGAGCTTCCAGTTCCCTTCAGCGTGACAAAAACTTCATTTGTGTGTTTTGCTTTGTGTGTTTCAGCTTTCAGGAGGCCGAGTTTGGACATCCAGTCCCCTCCCAACATCGGGCTGCGGCGCAGCGGGCAGGTGGAGGGCGTGCGGCAGATGCACCAGAACGCCCCGCGCAGCCAGATGGCCACCGAGAGGGACCTGCAGGCCTGGAGGCGCAGGGTGGTGGTGCCAGAGATCCCCCCCAGCTTGCTCAGGTCTGTCAGCAAGCCTGCAGGTGATGCCTGGAGAGGCTGCCTACAACAGAGGCTAGGCAGAGTTAGAGAATAAAGAGGGTGTTTATTAAAAGGCCTTTAACAGGTACACATTGGGCAGTGCCAGAGCCTGGCAGAGGCTGCACGCAAGATGGACGATGCTCCCTTGTTCTTCAGACAGATAAAAGTTTGGTCTGTTTGCATATCAGAGGTTAATTGTTCAAATATAGCTTCAGGTAATGAAGTAGCTTCCCCCTGGTTTGCTTCTCCCCCCGGTTTGCTTCTCCCCCCAATTCATTTTTGTTGATACTTTTCAGGGCCTGAGGCAGCTGGTGTGACCTTGGTTTCCAGGCCCAGAAGGATTGTTTAGTCTGACCAAAATGTGAAGAGAGCTTACTAACACTCTGTATTACATAGAGTTCAGAGTCCTACACTATTGCAGTACAGAATCTGAAAAATATAAAAGCTAAAACTTAAGGCAGCCCTAGGGACAGCACAGCAGCTTGGTTTGTCTAAATTGAGTGCTGTTACACCAAAGGTAGAATGGATGCTGTTGGAATAGCTCAGCGTTGTGGGCAGATGTGCTAAACTGTAATTGTAAGGTTCATTCAATGAGAACAAAGGGCAGTTATCCAGTTGAATGATTCTCCCCTGTTTCAATATTTTAAATTATCTCCTGGCCAGCTAGATCGCCAAGATTCTTGCTTTCTCCAGAATAAAAGATGCAGGTTGAATTAATTTCCATGGAAGAGTTGGGAGAGATTGTGCTCTTTGTGAGACTTTTGGAGGTGATTTGTTATAACCCCTTGAAATGCTAAACCAGTTGCTTTAAGTACTGTCAGGATTCATCTGTGAAAAGGAGAATTACTAGCTAAACATCTCCTTTTGAAGCCACAACCATAGGTGCTGCCACATTTGTGAGGGTTTGAAGAAGCATTCCCAATGTTGGGAGGTAGAATGATTGCAAATGGAAAAATATGAATTAAAAACGGGGTTGAAAATGTAGATTATATTTTGATGTTTGGAAGGAAGGCTTTCTTAACATCCATATTTTTTACTCTTACCTGGAAATTATAGGATGGTGTAGAGTTAATTGAGCAACAATAACATCTGAAATTAAAAATGGAATGGAATTGGGTATAAGAGAGATCCCTTAAAGAGACCAGCATTGTCAAAACAGGTGTAGAATTAGATTTTTCGTGGCTTTCTTGTAGGAAACAGGAAGAATATCGGATTGCAAAAGGGGAAGAAGAGAGAGATCTTTATGCAACGGAGAAGAAAAAGTCATTTGAGTCACTGGATAAGGTACGTGGCAGCTTCTGGAAAAGTGAGCATTCTGTGCTCAAGGACAAGTGGTGGTGTAGAAAATAAATGCAGAGATTTCTGGTGTGGTCTTCCAAGGACCCTGATGATTCAGCTGGCAATGATTGCAGAGCAAGGTTTGATTTATTTTTATGGATACCCAGAATTCTTTTTGCTTTCAGTCTTTCCTGCTTCCATGTGAGGTACTTGGGAGTAATTTCTAAAGCAGGATGGCTTTCAGGCCATTCTGGTTTGACTGCAGCTACACAGCTATTGCAAGTCCTGCTAAAGCACTGAGAGCATTCAAGGTGCTATACTTGAGGAGTCACAGTTTATATTGCTGTTCCTTGTCATTTTACTTTAGATAATTTTGTGTGGGGAAAACTTGTTCAGACTTCCTCCTTTTAAGTGCCTTTTGTTCATTATCTGTTTTGTGGGAGAGATTGGCAAGAAGGAAACATTGGTTATTGTGCTGTTTTTATAAGCTCATTTGCTGTGTCTTAGAATACAAAACAGTTTGACACAAGAATTCTACTGCACAATCTCCTTCACTGAGGGGAGTTGGGGCTTGGAACAAGATGATCTTTAAGGTCCCTTCCAACCAAAACAATTTCCTGCGTTTATAATTGCACATTGTAGGCAGTTAATGTCTTGATTGTGTAAATACATTTATCAGGTGATGTGAATGGAGCTGCCACAGTAGTTTATAGAGAGTTTGTAAATTTCTTAGAGCAATGAATAAATCTTAAATTTGGAACAGCAAAATTTGAACTTCGAGCTTACATGAAAATTATTTCTTGTGAAGGGGACTTATAACTTAATGCTGTTTCAGTTTTTGCATTCAGCAGTGCTTTTAGCCACTCTTTCCCCCTCATAAAAATTTGCCAGATAAATATTTTTATTTAACTCCTTTCCCCTCTTTATAAATTAGAGCGACTCTGAGTCGTCATTAATCCAATCGAAGCGCCGACTGCACCGACGGAAATATTCCAACTACAGAACACGGAATAACATTGAACAGCTGGAGTCCTCTGAGGAGGAGAGGGACAACTGCTTTGGCTTGATAGAGCAGGTGAGTCCTCTCCTGAGTTTGGACTGAGCCTGAGGTGCTCAATAAATGAAATTTCATGTAGATGTACCTTTTTCTCTGTTAAACAAGCAAACAAGAACCCTTACCCCTTCTTTTCCCAGAGAAAGTATTTCTGTAAGCAGCATCGTTGTTAGCACTTCCCAAACCTGTTGTGTTGCTTTAATAAGGACAATATTTCCTGTCGGTTTATAAATGGCTCAGCTGGTTTTGCTGAGAATCTTCTAAAGCAAATCCACAGCCCAAGGCAAAAATCCAATGGACAATTGGTTGGCTTCAGGTGACATTTGGAGTTTAGATGTATTTTAATGTTTTTCTGTGGAAATTTTCAAAGTTTTTCGTAGTGTGATTCTTCCACAGGGTCTGTTCCTCTTGGCCTAGGGTGACACAGGACTCTGTGGGTAGCAGAAGCTTTTTGTTTGTGTCTGTGTTACCAGACTGTAAATGGGGGATAGGACTGCCCTTGTCTTGCCTTGCACACAAGGAAATAGTTTTAAACTGGGAGAGGGAGAAATGGAAGGAGCAGAGAAGCTCAGACTTGTTGGAGCAGTCACTTTGTTACGGAAAAACAATGAACAAAAGGGAGCA
The DNA here is from genome assembly GCA_013401135.1 of Cettia cetti. Classification (NCBI taxonomy): domain Eukaryota; kingdom Metazoa; phylum Chordata; class Aves; order Passeriformes; family Sylviidae; genus Cettia; species Cettia cetti. Next base: position 20,811 of record VZUI01043874.1, read on the forward strand.
CGTTCAGGGGATTAGGAAATCTTGCAAGTAAAATGAGGAATGGTATTCCTTACAAATTGACTCTCCTTTCCTTGCCTCTTAATAAAGAATTTCAGTGTGGCTAAAAACAATAAATCACTTAAATTGAATGAGGATTTCAGTGGGTACTGTCCATCTACACAATGTGTGGACAAGTTTTAGTGGAGGACTGTTAGCTTTGTTACTCTGAAAATGACACTCAGCTGGGCTAATTCAAACACTTGAAGCTACAATTGAAATCTCATGGGTTTTTCTCCTATTTTTAAATTTTTTTTTGCTTGACAAAATACAACTTGACACGTGAACCATGCATCATACTGACTCAGTTATGAAAAACACATTTAAAACATTATATTAATGCAAATAGCTGATGAGCAACAATCAGGAAATTAGTGAAAGCATAATATATTTTGGTGTATCTCTACTATTTAGTGTTGCATTTAAATACATGCATGAGTACTCCAGTTAGTACTTGGTCAATCAGTAGGTACTAAAAGGAGAGGGGGGAAAAAAAGCCTCATCTGATTCCAACTTGAATGGCAAATGAAAAAAAAAATCATAGCAGTGACAGAATATCCCCTTGTGTGTGGAGAGATGTGACTGTTTGTCTTGATCTGTTTCTTTTATAATGTAAATTCCTCCCTGTCTGTCAGATTGTACATGCTTTACATGACCTGATTACTTTGATTTCCGTTTTAACAACTTTTTACCAAACTTCTTTTAAATTTGATAATATGGACAACATGTTTTTAAGTGCCAGACATGGGTTTGGCATGAGTTTGTATTTTTAAATTTAGGAAGCTGAGGAAAGTGAGGGCTCTGGTTCGTCTGATGAAGAAGAAGAGTGGAGAAGTGACAAGAAAAGCAACAGCAATAGTTCTAGGTAAAGTGGAAAAAATACATCCCATAATAAGTTTTACTTGAATTTTGACAAATTAAGAGTTGTATGAAAGCTCTCTTGTGCTTTTCAGATGTGATCATATAATAATAATAATAATATAAAGTATAATTCATGTGCTTCACTGACATGTATTGTTATTTACTGTTCCATTTCACCAAAACTTTTCTGTTTTTTAGTGTAACTCCCAAGTCCCTCTGCTTTTTTTTTTTGCCATATGGCAAAAAGAGATGAGAGTCTGGAATATTTCTATAGTGTGTTTTGTTCTGGTTTTGGAGGGATGAAAGATTTCATTTGGCAAATTTTTTTTCCAATTTTGTTTGGGGAATATTTTTTTCACCTTGCTCATAAAAAATTTAAAAATCTGAATTTTTAAAAGTTTCTGGTTTTATGTAAATTGTTATAGGTAAGTTTTTAATCACTTCATTGTGGTTATTTTAGATATTCTTTTAGGATTCTCTAGTACTAGAAATAAAAATTACCCAGAGGGAATGTGGATGTGTAGCTTAGATTTGGATAAGTGTAAAGAACTTAAACAGCATTTGGTTCGTGTGTTCCTTAGGGAGGGCTCCTAATTAGCCCAGAATTCCATTGCACAGCTTTCTTGAATAAAATTACTGATTTTAGAAATCACCAGGCTTTAGTTGTTCAAAGAAATGTGCTTTGAATTACTGGATTCTCCCACAAATCCTGTTGAACTTCAAGTGAACTAATGGTTACAACGAGGCAAAGTGATTTTGAAGTTGCTCTCAACAACACTTGCTGGTATTTTCTGAGGAAGCTGAGTGTTCTGAAGCACTGCTGGTTGTGTTTGTGTTTCCCCTGGCCTCTGTGGACAGTGATTCCTCGAGCAGATATTCCGACTGGATTGCGGATGCCGGGATCAACCTGCAGCCGCCGGTGCGCACCTCGCGCAGGAAAGCGCTCAGGTACTGCAGCACCTCCGAGGATGAGGTGTCAGCTGAGAAATCCTCTCCTCCCAAGAGGAGAAGGAGGAAGAGGAGGAAAAAACCCAAACCAAAAAAGCAGGAGGAGGTACAATTTCCATTTTTTTTCTACGGGGTCTTCAGTTAATTTCTCTCTTAGGGGTTAGGTCTCTTTGTTAGAAACCGTTAAAATCATTGTTACTGCCGTTGGCCAAGGATCTTTCTGTCACCACACACAGGGTGCATGGCATTGGTTTGGGATTCCCAGTGTGAGGAATCTGGTTTGTAGAGAAGAATCTGCATTCCAAATGAAGGCAGTTTCGTTTTCCAAATGAAAAGGGTTCTCAAGGTTAATGGTGTTAAAGGGGAAATGTGTTTAATAAATATCAGTACAGAATATCAGACTTTTCCCAAGGGATTGAACAAGGGGGGATGGCTTTAAACTGAAGGAGAGGAGGGTTAGATTAGATTAAATAAGGGAGGAATTCTTGACTCTGAGGGTGGTGAGGCACTGGGACATGTTGTCCACAGAAGCTGTGGCTGCCCTATCCCTGGAAATGTCCAAGGCCAGGTTGGACACTGGGGCTTGGAGCACCTGGGATATTTGAAGGTCTCCTGTGGCAGGAGGTGGAACTGAATGATCTTTGAGTTCTCTTCCAACCCAGCTCATTCTGTGACTCTATAACTTTGTTAAACTGTTTTTTTACCTGTTTTAATGCATAGAGGACACAGGCACTGCATTGATGGTGGCCATTTACACTTAGGTTAAATTTTTAACTTTTTATAAGTTACTATAATTATTCTAGTTTAAGCTACTGATATATATTTTTTTTAGTTACTTTAAATTAATAATTCAAATAATAAATAAATCTTAAGTTACAATAACTACTGTTAGTTGTTTTTTCTCATAATGGAGCAAACAATTTCTTTATTTAAGCCTGGGTTAATTTTGATACATTTGGTCTGCTTTTCTCTCTATCCTTTCAGTTTCTTCTAAGTAGAATCAAACAGTTTCTTGCAGCTTGATTAATTTTTAATTGGGTCCTGAGACTGTCATCTAAATTATAAAACTTTCTGCTAAGACCTGCATAACAATGATGTGCTCCCTAAAATCTCCAGATAGGAAAGGAATGTTTAGTATTAGAATTACAAATACAGTTACAAATCAAGCAAAGCCTTGGAGGAATTCTGCTGATACTGTTTGGAAATGCTGCAGATTAGTCCTTTATAAGTTCAGCTATTGTCTGCCAAGTCAGAATGGAATGATTTGTTTGGAATTCATGTCCATTATGTCTGATTTTGTGAAGGCTGATGCTGCAGCACAACCACTGAACTTGGAGCTGTCCTATGATTGGCACCCTCCAGTGTGGATCACAGACACGGCTCTCCGAAGGTCCCCGTTTGTCCCTCAGATGGGGGACGAGGTAGGAACATGGATTCAAACCTTCCAGTGCTTGTGATTGTTATAATTGCTAAAATAAATACAGGAAAACATTGACTGTTTGGGCTTGTTGGGGTGTTTCTTTAGGTGATATATTTCCGACAAGGGCACGAAGCTTACATTGAAGCAGTGAGGAGAAATAACATTTATGAACTGAATCCACACAAGGAGCCTTGGAGAAAAGTGGTGCTTAGGGTAGGTCTGCACTGAAGGTTTTGTGGGTTTATAACAGAGTCTGTGACTGAAGAGTTTTATTACTCTGTTTGCAGAACATGGACTTGTGAGGTTACTAATATTTCCCTATGGGGAAAGTGTGTGCATTTATCAGATTGTCTTCAGAATTTTCTGAGGGAAGCCAAATGAAATACATGTGTTAAAATCCTAAGGCTGATGGAATGCCTTTCACTGAAATCTCAATCTAATTTCAGTATTTTTGCATGTGGGTACAGTTGGTTAATTCATGTTAAATTAACAGTTCTCTGCATGCTCCCTAAGATAAAACTTGCTGAAACTGTTTATTCTTACCTGTAGGATCAGGAATTGGTAAAAATTGTTGGAATTAGATACGAAGTTGGTCCTCCCACGTTGTGTTGCCTCAAGCTTGCCTTTATAGATCACGCCACTGGGAAACACACAGACAAATCCTTTTCCATCAGGTATGTGCAGTTTTAGTTCCCTGAAAATTGTTTAAGAATATGTTTCTCTTCTTCCTAAAGCCCTGAGACACACGTGAGTGATGATTTTTTTATCCAGGTACCACGATATGCCAGACGTCATCGACTTCCTCATCTTACGTCAGTTCTACGACGAAGCCCGGCAGAGGAACTGGCAGGCCTGTAAGTGTTTGCTGGCTGTTGGCCTGAACAGTTTTGAAATCACAGATGTGTCCTTGGCTAATTGCTGCATGTGCTGTTTGTAGGGTCAGAGGGTTCTCTGGTAGGCAAGAGTCAGAAGTTTGGACCTTGGAGGCACTGCAGTAGATGTAAATAGTCACCAAAATACGTATCCAGACTGTTCTGTTCCCTTTTTTGTTTTAAAGCTAAATAACAGACTTACATATCAATGGGTTTAGAACTTTAATTATGGAGAGAAATCAAGCAGTACATTTATGAGAAGTTTTTCTGATTGCCTGTGGCAGCCACAGAGTTAAATCCTCCTCTCAGCAGAGTGTCTGTGTTTGCTGCAGCCGACAGGTTCCGCTCCATTATCGATGATGCCTGGTGGTTTGGGACAGTGCTGGGGCAGGAACCTTACCAGCCCCAGTATCCAGACAGTCACTTCCAGTGTTACAGTGTCAAGTGAGTACAAAAAGATTTTATTCCCAATGTTATTAAAGTGCCTTTGCTCTCACACAATGTATAAATTGGTCACTTAAATTATTTTGCTCCTGGTATTGTCACTTGTTAACGGTTTGAAGTTGCTGCTGTAGCACAGTGTGGATATGTAATAACTTGGGGCAATTTGTTAATGAGTAGTAGTGTGTTAAAAGCAGTTGTTGACCTCTCCACATTTCCTGTACTGAGTAATTCTGGGTCCCTTCCACAAAGCAAGCATTGCAGTTTGCTGTCAACATTAATTATTGGTTTGTGCTGATAGTTGGTTTGGGGATGCTGAATCTCCTCTGTGGTTGCTGGCCTCAAGTCCTCACACTTTGTCTTTAATGTTGTGCACCCTTTTTCATATCAACAACGAGGCCTTCACACAAAGGAGGGTAAACAAAGATATCTCTGGACTTCAGTGTTCAGAGTCAGGATATTGACCTTGTCCTGCCCTGTCCAAGCTGTCTGGAATAGAATCACAGAATGTTTTGGGTTGGAAGGGACCTTAAAGATCATCTTGTTCCTACCCTTGCCATGGGTAGGGACACTTTCCACTACCCCAGGTTACTCAGAGCTCCAAACAGCCTGACCTTGGACACTTCCAGGGATGAGGTAGCCACAGCTTCTTTAGGCAACTTGTGTCAGGGCCTCACCACTCTGAGAGTCAAGAATTCCTTCCTAGTATTTAATCTAACCCTTCCCTGCTACAGCTTGAGGCCATTCCCCCTTGTCCTTATTTCCATGTCATTGTGAAGGTCCCTCTCCAGCCTTCTTGTCACCTCCTTTAGGCACTGAAAGGATAATTCTGGGATTTTACTTGGTTTGGTTTCCCCCAGCAAGGGGGGACTGTAAGGCCAATAAACAGTGAATATTCAGTATTCCTGTTTCCATCATGCCCAGAGATAGTTCCCATGTCTTACACAGTACATTTAATAGTCACAGTTTCATTGCTAGAGGACTTTGTAATTGCTTTTTCACTCAAAGGCTTTTGAACCTCTTGCTCATCACAAAGGGAAATTTTGTAGCTAATAGACAATCCAGTGAGACTGCCAAGATTGTGTTCCATGTTTTGGTTCCTTGTCTCATTTACTTGTCTTCTCTCTCAATGATTCTCCGTGGTGGGAAGGTGAAAGTAACTCCCAGACTGAAGTTCTTGCCTGTTGCCTTCCCTTCCATTTTCCATCCATTCCATGTCTTTTGTTGTGTGCCACAGTTGTTCTTAGGAGCGAGTTCAGGTGGGCTTTGGATTTTTCTTGGCCAGTTCAAATCAAGTTTCCAGTTATGAACAAAAGCCTGGTGCCAACTTCCTGGGCTCCTTTCTCCTGTATGACCTAAAGGGTATTTCAGTATTTTAATGCATCAGTCTTTAGCAGAAAAGTCTAGAACTGCTTTGAAGGAAGGAATGCTGTATTCCTTAAGATCCCTTTCCAAAAGGACTTTATTCTACCTGGCCTCACAAACAGCTCTCCTAGAGCAGAATCCTAAGATGAGTGTATGAGAGTACCTGGAGTGTTTGGCAGCTGTATTTAGGTTTTGTGACTTGGCTGTGTCTGGTGCTCTTTTTGTCACACTTCAATTTATTGCTGTTACTGTTGTGCAGAAAATAAATGAAGATAATTTTCAATTTATTTGTTATTTTATTGGCGTGACAATAACATGTGTTTGTGTAGAAGCAGCTTGATTTATTATGAAGTTGCATTACCTGGATGAGTGCAACTTAAGCACAACTAAATGAGGCTTAAGCTGTACTAAACTCTTGATAAAGTCTTACATGCAAAATTATGAATTAATATATCCATTTGTGAATATCAACAACTTGTGAAGTATTGTACAGTAACTGGGGAGGAGAACTGAGCAGATCAACCTCTAGGGCTCTTAGTTCATAAAAATCAAACTGGCTGAATGATCCAAGTTTTCCTAAGGCATTGGGAAATCCAAAACAACAGAGAGCTGCTCTTGCCAGAGCAGGGGTGTAGTTATAAAATACTCTGAGCATGATCATTTCAGTTTCCAGTTGGTTTGAAATAAATACACAGGAGGCATTAGTCCAAATATCTGAGTTTATTAAGGCATAAGAAGCAGACCCAGGAATCTGGAGAACTCTGACAGGAAACTGCTGGCAAAGCTGCAAAGCTCTGGAGGGAAATTTGTGAACTGCAGTCTGATTTGTTTGTTTCTGGTATGTTCTTGTAATAAAAACTAAAAATGGGAACATTAATCCAGCTGTAGGAAGCATCTAGCTACACACAGGGTACTTCTGCCTCTCTGGATCAGTGAGGTGTGAAGCTGATCCAGTCATATGTTTTTTATCTTGAAAATTGCAAAATTCATTGGTACTTTATGTGTTTTTTGAAACATGTAAAAATCTGCCCAAATATGGTGGGATTTGGAGAGATCTCAGAATGGTGTTCACAGCTAATAGTTCAATATCAGAGTAACCACTCAGATCTATCCATAACACTTGTGTTGGTTTTCCTTTGTCTTGGACCTTAATTAACTTCAGTTTCTTCATTTTATGTTTATTATTTTCTTTGTCTTAATGTCCTCTGCCCCATAAATTTGCATGCTAGCATATGAAATTCCTCACTTCTTGTTCTCCCTTAATCCATGGACTTGCACAACTCCTGCTGTGATCAGCAAGAAAAATCCCCTCCTGTATTTCTCTCAAAATCTTTCCCTTGATGTTATCTCACTTTTCCAAATGCACAGCTTCTTTTTCTTCTTAATCTTCTTGGTACAAGCTCTGTAAAATTGATTTATGTATTGGGTAAGTTGCATACAGCCAAAATCAGGAGCACAATTTTAATCTGAAATTGATTATGAAGAATGATTCCTTTTTGCTGTTTGCAGACCAATGCCTTTGTTTATATCCATGTTTTTACAGTGTATTTTGTCAATACCTACAAATAGCTGTAATTTAAATGTGGAGGGAACACTTCTGAGTCAAGGTAACTTAAATTTTTTTTTTTTTTTTTTTTTACTTGGTGAATCAGATGGGACAATGGTGAAATTGAAAAGCTGAGCCCGTGGGACATGGAACCAGTCCCTGATAATGGTAGGTAGAAACCTTTTAATAAAACAGTCTAATGTGCTTTTCCCTCTTTCCAGTTCTTTTGTTTCATGCAGATAGTGGACCTGAAATGATTCCTGTCTTAAAGACAGTCTTGATTCAGATTTAGTGAAATAATTTGAATATACCTATATTTTTTCCTTTTGCATCTTCCAGAGCAATTAAAAAAAAATACTTCAAATATGTAGCTCTGACTTATAGGATAAAACCTGCTACTTCCAAATGTCAGCTTTCAAAAAACATCTCAGGTTTCAAACTATGAATTTGTTGTAGTATGCTATAATACAAGGGGGTACAAGAAGAATATAAATAAAATAATTTCCAGTCAGCAAATCCTTACTGCACATAGTTTAAAACCAACAATTTATAAAGTTTGCAGGTCAAATCCAGATTATCTGTAAATGAAAGAGTGGCATTTGTGGTTTCTCATAAGATTTCACTTTTCCAGTACAGTACCAGCTGGGAGGAGGGAAGGAAAGTTTGGGACATACTGAGGAAGTAGTTACTGAATAAGCTGTCAAAAAGATAATAAACTTAATTCAAAACTGCAGAAGACCAGAATTTACATCATTTTGCTGTTTGTATCCATTTTGTGTAATTTTTTTTCCCCACAGCTTTAGCGTTAAACTACTTCAAGGATTTTTCTTGTCAGTTGCAAGCATAGAGTTATTTAATAACTGAGTTATTTAATAACTGAGTGCTCAGCAATTTGTTTTCACTCCTTCCCCAATTTGCTCTCTTTAGTTGATCAGCCTGAAGAATTAGGAGCAAGTGTGTCTGTGACTTTGGAAGAGGTGGAGAAGCTCCTGTACAAACCCCAGGAGGGGGAGTGGGGGCTGAAGTCCCGTGATGAGGCCTGTGAGCGGATTATCCGTGGGATTGATCAGCTCATGACTCTTGGTGAGTGGGAGCTGAGCTTCTTCAGGTGGTTTTCTCCTGATGTTACATTTCTAAACAGAACCTGGAATCTGCGTGGCATCCTTCAAAAATCCCCTGTGACAAAGTACTTCAATGAGCAAATGTTTTTCTGTGTTTGTGCTGAGATCTTCATGATTTTATACATCTTTGGGTTTTTAACACCCATCTCACTTGTCATGGACCTACAAGCTCTTGAAATAGAATCCCAGAGTGGCTTGGGTTGGGTGGGACCTGAAAGACAATCCGGGAAGCCAACCTTCCACTATGCCAGGTTGCTCCATGCTCCTGGCCTTGGGCACTGCCAGGGATCCAGGGGCAGCCACAGCTGCTCTGGGAATTCCATTCCAGGGCCTGCCCACCCTGCCAGGAACAATTCCTGCCCCAGATCCCATCCAACCCTGCCCTCTGGCAGTGGGAAGCCATTCCCCTTGTCCTGTCGCTCCAGCCCTTGGCAATTCCCTCTCTTTCCTGTCAGCTCCTTCAATCACTGGGAGGCCAAAAATGAGGTGAAAGAGTTAAATGTTGCTGTTCTTGCTGTTTTCAACCAGACATCTCAGCAGCTTTTGCTGGCCCAGTGGACCTGTGCACGTACCCCAAGTACTGCACGGTGATCGCCTATCCCACAGACCTCAACACCATCCGCACCCGCCTGGCCAACAGGTTCTACAGGTCAGTGCTGCCAGGGAGAAACTCACCTGGGGGTTCCTTCCACAATTACAATGAACCCTGACATTCTTTCTTTGAATTTGAATTCAAATTCACCATTTGAAATCAGCAAATATTAAAAAACTCCCTCAAGTTACTTCAGCGCTGATGGCAGTTCAGATTTAGAAGTGCTGTCCTTCAGTTACTTTGAACTTGAAGAAGGTTAAGCTCTTGCTATTTTCAGAAAGCAGCTTAAACCACCAGAGGTGAAATGTTAAATATTAACAGCAGCATTTTGAATGATAAAAATTTACAGAAGAAAGAGGGAGTGTAATGATGGCAAAGCTCTGGTTTGCTGGATGTGCTGGTCAGCCATAGCTTGAAAATAAGTTTGAGTATATTCTTCATCTGGACCTGCATTCAGTGTGTCTGTAAATATAGTGAAAATACATTAATAGTGATTTTCCTCCTATATAAGATGAAAAAAATGTCTTGGGAAATAATTGGAAATTCTGTAGGTGAAAAACTGCAGACTTTGGGTCTCTCTGCTTCACAGGTATAAGGAATTGGGAAAATGAGTTGTAAAAATGAAATTACACATTTTTGGCAGCTCATTTCTATCAAATTGTAATTTCAATTTGTAGCAGTTTCTCAAATCTGTCATTTTACAGGGGCAGTGTTTTCAGTGGTCAGTTGGCCTCAAAGCAAGGTCTTTAGGGAAGACAGAAAGGGACATCCTAGCTGGGATGTCTTTAAAAATGTAATTCTACAAAGCTCTTGTCACTCCATTTTAATTGCTTGTGCTTTGTATTTATTAATTAAAAGTTCTTCAGGTATGACTCAACTTGTGTTTCGTTTCTCAGGGCTTTGTAACAAGCAGCTTCTGATATTTCCAGAAGAAATGTGATATTTTAGAGCAGTGATTAAATTATACTCATCCCTCTCCTTTTGAATAAGTCAAATGTAAGCTTTTAAAAAATGCTTTGGTTTTTATAGATTCCAGGAAATCCACAGTCCTTGGGATGATTTCAGTGGTATTTTATGATTTAGGGGTAACACAGTGCTTACTGAATTTACTAAATTTATATCACAAACTGTCTAAGGATGAATTATCAATAATGAGTTGGGAAATGAATCATGGAAGATGTGCATTGTTGGTTTTGCTTCCTTGGGTCTTTTTCCATGTGAGGGAAGAGTTTTAGACTGCCCTAAAGGGACATAAAACAGAGGACATCTAAATCTGATATGGAGAGAGAATTACAGAGATAAATTTTTTGCTGGTTTTAAGCTTTTCTTTAGTATTTAAGGTGCAATATTTTCTAATTTGAAGGAGAATTTCAGCATTGGTTTGGGAAGTCAGATACATTGAAAGCAATGCCAGAACCTTCAATGAGCCTGGGAGTGCTATTGCCAGAGCTGCAAAAAAAATCACCACCCAGCTCCTAAAGTTTATCAAGTAAGTGGTATTTTAATCTAAATACTACTTGAATCCTCGTGCTTTTGAACAGTGGAAAGTAAAAAAGGCTCCATGTCCTTTGTGGTGAGCCCTGCTTTGACTCTTTTCAGTGCACTGTAAGGACAGGTGTACAATTCTGAGTGTTACCTTAAATACTGAAATGTTTAGCATAGAGGCATTTTACCTTTTTCCCTGATGTTACAGCCCCAAAATGTCACTTGACATTATGTTAAGTAGCTCAGCCTGTAAAAAGTAGCTTCTGTGCTGTCCTGTGTAGAAGTTGCTGTTGTAGCTTGTCTGACTTAATTGAAAGGTTGAAATAAAGTGAGAGGTTTATTTTGAAATGAGTGTGGGCAGCCTTCCTGCAGCTGGGCAGGCCCCTTTCAAATCCCTAATCCTGATTTTTATATTCCTTTTAATACTCAGTTACTGTCTTCCTTTTTATGTGGAGCACTTGGTTGTGGCTGAGTTTAATTTAGGAAAAAACAGCTCTGTTGTTGCTATTCCAGTAACAGAGATTTAATTCCATTGCAGTGACCAGGACTGTACAAACATTTTTGAGTTATGTAGCACAACAGATGATGAACAAGATTGTCATGATGCTGATTTGGTAAGTTGGGGTTTTTTTTGTGGAAAATTCCAGTAATTTATGGTGGTGAGAAAATACTAGCAACCTTCAAATGTTGTTGGTAAAATTGCTGAGTTATTTACATAGCTAATACAAACAGGGACTATATTAGGAATTTTTATGAATGTTTTATGTCATTTATTATCAGTGAATTGCATTACTGGGAATATTCAGTCACTGAAGTTCAAAGCTGTTGGGTAACTTCTAGTTGCAATTGCTGATGGTGGTTTTTCCTTTTGCAAACCACTGAAGATTGCAGACTCCAGCTCTTCTCCTTATCTAGGATATTGCTTTCCAAGTCTCCCAGATGCTGTAATGTTATTTTTTTATGCTCATCTTTTGTCTTTTTGAAAGAATTAAGAAGAAAATTTAATTTTACCACAGTCTCAAATCTAATGCCACTTTTAGCCTTCATCACCTATTTTTCCCTACATCACTTTTAAGATAATTGATTTTATTTTGTGCAGGATGATGAAAAATGTGTTCCAAGAACATCATCATACAGAAGAAGAAAAGTGAGTTGGCCAATCTTTGCCTTAAGATCCAAATCAGGTTTAATTTTATCTTGCTGTATTCCAGTAATGCTTTCCCTAACTTTGTTTTTCCCCTCAAGGGACAGGGCTTTAAAAAAGGAAAGAACTTGAAAAGTGGCTATGATGAAAACTGTTGGAAGAAGCAGTGCATGGAACTGGTGAATTTAATTTTCCAGTGTGAGGATTCTGAACCTTTCAGGCAGCCAGTTGATTTGGATCAATATCCTGTAAGTTGTACTTGATAACCTTAATAGATTGGTTTTTTCTTGCTGCCTTTACTTTGCCTTGTAAGGGAATTATTTTAGAAAGATCTGTATTTTTGTAATTAAAACGAGTTTCTTCAAGGTCTAAAATCTTTTTAGTGAGTCTGAGCTATGAATTTGGTTTTTTCCCCTCTCTTGTAGCTGTTCATGGTAGTCTTAGTACCACCTTAGACTCTTTTTTTCTCTAAAAACCCAACAAACTTAATTTAAAGGACCAAAACTTCTGTACTGCACATAACTTTTCCTGGTGACTCCACATTTTGAGTCTGAGTCTCACTTCATGTTTTAAAACCATTGAGGTTCTCTTAAAAAACATGAACAGGAGAGAAAGAGAATGAGGTGTTTTGATGGGGTTTGATTTGGGGGTTTTTGCCTGGTCATTGTGTTTGGGGCTTTTTTGGCTGTTTTTTATACCAGATCTGTTGTTTCTCAGAGTAAAATTCATGGGATAATGAAAAAGATTTTAAATCAACCCATCTCTGCATAAGTGTTGCTTTCTGCTGTGGTGCTTCTCTTTCCACTGCTGCTGAAGTTAATTTGTATAGTTTTAGCTACTCCTAAATGACAAAAATAAAATTCAAAAATGTTTGTTTTTTCTCCTTTACACTTTCACAAAAATCTTTTTTCATATGTTTTTTTATAGGATTATAGACATATTATAGACACTCCAATGGATTTTGGTACAGTGAAGGAGACTCTGGAAGCTGGGAATTATGACACTCCAATGGAACTGTGCAAAGATATCAGACTGATATTTAGTAATGCAAAATCTTATACTCCAAACAAAAAGTCAAAGGTAGCTGTTAATATCTGGGGGTGTTGTGAATGTCTTAATGAAATTAAATCTTACTTTGCAATTTGTTTATCACTACTGGCTGGGTAGATAGTGGGAAGAAATAGGACAAAAATATCTAATATGCTAATTTCCTGTTTATTTGGTGTTACACAGGACTGCCTGTGCTTTTCCTATTGCTTTTGACTGCAATTTTTAATATTACAAATATTAGTCTTGGATCAAAGGCTCTGTTTTTAATGGAAACCACTTCCTTACCTAGATTTACAGTATGACCTTGAGATTGTCAGCACTGTTTGAAGAGAAAATCCGAAGAATTGTTTCAGATTTCAAGAATGGGCAGAAACAGAACGAAAAGCTCCGGAGAAACCAGAGGTACAGGAGAAGATTTAATAATCAAAGCTCAGTGCAGCAGCCCACCAAAATGCTCAGGTAATCAAATTATGAAGGTATAAAGATCTATCTCAGCTGACTGATATTCATGTTGACTCTCACATTTAGTCTGTGAAGAGGGAAACAATTGGTTTTTTAAATGGTTTGTAACCCCAGTGAGACTTTGTAGAATTTCCATGCAGTAGGAAAAATATGTTATAAAAAAGGACTTTTTTATAGTATAAAAGTGAGAAATACAAGGAGACAGAAGAGTAGAAAAGGTTGGGGTTTTCTTTCATATTTTAATCAGAAAATCAATATTTAACTAAAATAATGAGGAATAAAACAAAAATTTACTTGCTGAATATATTACAAAGATGAAAATCTGCATAAATTACATGTTCTGTTACATACAGAATAGAGTCAGTCCTATGGAATTTCTAGGAATTGTCACTTGCTGTAGCATTCAGTTGGGAGCCAGATTTGCCTTTTCCTCTTTTGAAAGCAAACAAGCTTTTGACACAATTGCTGTTTGACATGATTGACTCCTGTTCTTACTTTTCATGTGGGACAAAAGCTAAATGTGGTAAATTACTGAAATTGAGCTTTTCCCTTCTGCTACTGTCCAGTCTTCCTTCTCTGGCAGGGAAAGGGTAGGAGAATGAATTTTTAATTCTAATTTCAGGGGATTACTTTTATCCTTTACCATCACCACACACCAGGATAGACAGAAATTGTCTTTTGAATTTCATTTGTGCTCATATCTGGAGAATTGTGTGTGACTGTGCAGTGGGGCACAGTTAGAAGTGAGGTTTGAGGTAACAGAATTTTTTCACTTTGTGCACCTGGATGAATGTCTGAAAACCTGCAGTGTAAAGAAAAAACTGACAAAACAGTTCTGTAGGTGACAATAATGGACTGAGCAGGATGGCAGGAGGCACTCAGGCATGTGGAGGTAAGGAAGGATCAAATTAGTGAGGTTTTCTTTATTTTAAACAGTGAACTGTTTCTAAGGTTCCACCTTCTTTATGTGTTGGGAACTCAGTTTATTGTGGAATAATGTTTGCCTGGATAGCCTTTAGTTGGAGACTCGTGCAGTTAACCAGAGGCTGGGAATCCAACAGGAATTGAGGCTTCTGCTGCAGTGAAAAGAAGAGAAAATTAATTGTCTGGAGGACATCCACCATTAAATTCTGTTTCTCAGAGCAGAGAAATATTGTCACCTCCTGTATGACTTCCCTAGGAGTGCAGACTGTTATTTTAATGGAAGTACTTCACGTTTATCCTTACCAGAGTTAAAATCATCCCACACCTCAGCTCATAAAAACTCTCCCAGAAATACAAAATCATATTCAATGTTGCTAAAATACATAATTGCCTTCTCTCTCCTAGTTTTACAACCTTGCTTTTGCTACTTTCTCTCTCACTAGAAATCTGAAGCAGAAACCATTGAAGTCTCAGGCCAAACTTGAATCTGAGCAGGAAGATCCCTTTCCTCAGCCTACCTCAAGCAGAGCCGCCTGTGTCTCAAGCCATAAACCCAACACTGGCTCCTACAACCAGAGCTCCTCGGGAGAATCCTCAGATTCTGCCTGCCTGGCATCCTTTGAGAGGAATGGCAAAGCCAGATCCACAACACTAACTAATTGTTCTGCTTTATCATCAGGTCAGGATTTAGAGTTGCTGCCATTTGCGTTCTTGAGTTGCTAAATGAGCTTTGCGTTTTTTAACGCGGAATTTTTTTACCCGAGGTTTGGGGGTTCTGTGTGATGCAGAATTTTGTGTGTTTTACTGGATTTTGGACACTTACATTATTTACAGTGATTGTTTATAAAAAGATTTGTGTAGTGTATATATTTTTTTTTTTGCTTTGAAATCATGTAGAATACAGTAGGTTTATTTTTATTAATTAGAAAATCTGTCAACAGGGAAGCATAGAGTGTTTGATAATTGATACTATATAAAATACAGTTTATATGCACATATATGTATAGATATGTTATATAAAACCGTCATCCACAATTAGCAAACAACAGAAGTTTCTGAGTCTTAAAAACTTTCCTGTCTTTTTCCCTACACCTCCCCTTGACAGAAATTCCACTTATTTCAAAGAATCAGAGTGCAAGTTCTGGTAAAATCTGTTAGAAAATGTCCTGTGTTCTGGAGTTCTTTTAAACTTGCCTTTCACTTAAATGTGGTGTTTAAAAAGAGCTGTTTTATTTTAATTGAAACTTAAATACAGGTTAAAGAAGCTTCCTGACACTGAAGACTGCATGAATATGGATTTTGTTGAGGTATCAGTTTGATCCCTGTAAGACATTCAGGCATGAGAATGCATTTTAAGATAATGTGAGGAAGTTCTGAAGATTCCAGGATCAGCAAAATGTAACCCTTGACTGGAAGCTGTTTGGAATTCTAATTGCCAATTGCCTTTTTTTTTTTTTTTTTTCCTTCAACAGAGAGTGAAATAGAAGGTTCTGGGGTTTCTTCATCTACTTCATCTTCATCCTCCTCAAGCAGCTCAGAAGACAGCAAAGGCTGTTCTGGGGCTCCTGTGTCCTCTCCCCTGCACAATGGGGTGTGCAGGAGGAACAGCAGTCGCAGGCTGACTCGGAACAGGGCTGCTCAGAGGAAACAGACAGGTAGGGTGGCAGGAGATTCTTGTGAACAGCAAGAAAAGTCCAGAATTTTATACTTATATATTTATGTTGATAAAAATAACTGAGTGGAGTTAGTATTTTTTTAAATTGTCGTATGTGTACGATACTCATTTTTTAATGGGTGCTAATTTTGAAGCTCTCAAATACTACACCCAACTTTTTAAAAGATTTTTTCATGACTAGGGGAAGAGGGCAGAAACCAAGAGCCTGGTGAGAGGGAATGATTTGCAACATTATCTTAAGAAAAAAAGCAGCAGTTCATAAAGAAGTTCTAGTTGTCACAAAACCAGAATGAATCTGAAATTTATGACAGCAAAAGCACTTGACTGCCACTAGGAATATATTTCATGCATCATGTCTGTGGGTTGAACCTGTCCCAGTTTTGACAAGACTTCAAAGCTGCTATTTCATATTTAAGATATTAATCCCTGCTTTCCTTTACAGGAACACTTCTTCAGGAGAATGGGAATACAAGGAAAACAGTCAGGAAAAAGCTATATGGAAGTGACTCAGAAAATACTTCAGCAGTGACATCCGAGTCCCTCAGCAACAGCAAGGGGAGGCACAGGAAAACCCCACGCAGGAGTGCTGCTGTGGCTGCCAACAAACTGAGGCTGATGAGTGATGTGGAGGAAGAGGTGTCGAGCTCAGAGAGCATCGGGATCTGCAGGAACAGGAAGCTGCCGCACCGGAACGCCTCGGCCGCCGCCAGGAGAATGCTGCTGGAGGGATCTGAGGATGAGGCAGGCCTAAAGTCTGAGAGTGACAAAGAAATAGAAGAGCAGCTCACCAAGAGGAAAACTCTTTCTCAGATTGGCTGCTCTGCTCCACGAAGGAAATTCGTCAGTGAATCTGAGAATGGGAGCTCAGATTCTGAGCCTGACACGGAGACCAAGCAGAAGAGCTGGCAGAGCAATGGGCACAAACAGCTCCGGGGCCCCGTCTGCTCTCTGTCTCCCAAAGCAAAAAGTCCCACCTTAGACCTTTCAGAGGAGGACTCCAAAAGCCATAATTCTGAGGATGGGAGCAGCCAAAAGGTTTCTGAGCAGTCAACACCTGCACATCACAAGCCTGCAGCGAGCAATTCTGAGGATGAGGCGGACTCTGAGTCGGACAGGTGGAATGGCAGAAAATCCTCTGGGCTGCAGATGTCTCCTCCTGTAAAAAAAGCAAAAGTCTTGAGTGATTTAGAGGACACAGCAGAATCTGAAGCAGAAGCCAGAGAGGAGGAGAAGAGTTTTGTGTGGGAGAGTTTGGTGCCCACTAGGATTGTGAGGAGTTCTAAATCTGGAGCTGCCTCCAACTTCCATCACTCTTCTGATTCAGACTCGGAGAGCGATTCCAATAACAGCAATTACTGTGAAACTTCTGCAAAAGCAAAGATGAGGAAGAGGAAAGGAAAAACAAAAATCGTTAGAAAAGGTAACATTTTTTAAGTTAATTTCTCTATTTCTTAATACTGAGTAGATGACAGAATTTCCAAGAGAGCAGAGTGTTCTCTCTCCTTGTCCAGCTCCTTGTTTTGAGGATTTTGGTAACCAAAACCCTCTGGTTTGCAGTTCTGTTACTTAAATTTTCTGTTGAGATTTTCTGTGCTATAGCAGATTTACAACTGTTATTTTCAGTTTGAAATAACTTTATTGATAATTTTTCAAAATTAATTTGATGGAAGGGTGTTCAAATTATTCTCACATCTATGGTGTGCACCAGAACCTGAAATTTGATTAGACTTTGAGATTTTATTCTGTCAATGATGTGTAGAGCCCTTAACACAGACAGGCACTTGGCAGAAGTAAGATTTATATTCCACTTGTTTCAGAAAGTTAAATTATTTTCTTTTGGGGTTTTATTCTGTAATTTCATCTGTCACTCAGGTCTTTGTCTGGTGGCTCATCCTGATTTAGAGTTGGGTTGGGATTGGGGTTTTTTTTAAGCTTATGAGAATGATGCTAATGTTTATTAAACCAAGTCATGTACATTGTGCTGTCATATAATCAGGGAATTGGTCCTGATTTGGAATTTGAAAGATTATTCAGAGATTGGTGTTTGGTGTAATCCTTCCAAGCCTGTCAATGTGCTTTAAGAACCTTAAGAAAATTATTGTCTGTTATGATGACCCTGTCTTGACAGTTTTCCACAAGGAATATTTACCTGTTCTGTCCCAAGATCTTATATTTAATACATATATAGGGGCATCCTGGTAGAGTTTCTATTTTTCAAATAAATATGTATTTTATATATATATAACTGTAATTATATATGTGTATAGACACACTGCTCAATTAGCCACCTAAACAATTTATGTAGAAGCTTTACTTTGGTTATTTTTGAAATATATATAATAAAAGTAACATATAATCTATTTTGATAAAATATTTTGATAATCTATTTTGATAAAATATTTTGATAATCTATTTTGATAAATCTATTTTGATAATCTATTTTGATGTAAAACAGTCTGTATGTAGTTCTGTAATGTATACTGTGTTATAGATAATATATACTACAGCTGTGTACTGTTTAGCATGGGATTTTATATATCAGAAAATACTGAAAGCAGAGTTTTCAGATAAATTGTGCCCATTGTGGGCAGTAGTGCCCCCTGCAGCTGAGCTGCTTGGAGCCAAGGCTGGATTTTCCTGCCCAATATTCCAGGTTTGGAGTTGGGCCTGAACTCCAGGACACCTGAATGAACCAGACTTTCACATCTTTGTGTCTTTTAAAAGCTCTCTCAGTTTTTGGGGGTACTTGGTTCAATGTTCCCTCTTTCTGCCTGTGCCACCTGCTGGACCTCTGCAGCTTTTAATTCTGCATGTTCAGTGGGGAATTTCAATACATTTTATTACAGATTTGTTCCAACTTTAAGATCTTGTAGACAAACGATAATTTTAATATTCTGGCAGTGTTGCAGAAAGGCTGGACTTCTTTATTTAGCCTTGTGTTCCAGCTACTTAATAACATTGGAGGACAGTGTATAAGATAAGATCTAACTCTTCTTCTTTTTAGTCTGTGGATTAATTCACCTTTTATACAGCATTTTGCAGTGTCCAGCAGAAATGTGTTGTGTTTTGACCATCAAATCACACAATGCAACTACTACAAGTAGTAATATTCATGTATCATCTCTGGAAACTCTTAACAAAGAAAGGAAATTATTGCCTGTTGAAGACATAAAAATAGGAATATACTGGAGTAGTACATAAGAGGATCTACATTTAAATAAGGAGCAGATTTGGTTTATGAAGAGATTGTTAATATTGGTACTCAAGCTGGATGTTGGAATTTACGTCTCAAAATCTTCCCTGTTTTATTTTTTTAAATTTACTTCAAAAACTTCTGATTTTTTAATTCATATGTACGAATTAGAAAGGAAACACTGATCTTCATAGTATATTATTTACTGAATATTTTATTGAATATTTGTTGTAAAACACAACAGAAATTCTATATTAATTAAAAACACTGAATGGAAGATTGACTGTTAGCAGCTATCTGAGTGTTAAAGTCACTAAGGAGTTTCAAAACCATCTAAAATTGTGAAACTTCTGTCCACATGAAATATTTTAGTTTCCTTTTTAGAATAAAAAGGGCTAAAAGGTGTAATTAATGTTGCAAGATTTATTCTAGTAAGAAAAATATACTTGTTTTCTTACTATTCTAGTAAGAAAAATATTTAATGATACAAGTATTAATAATATGAAAGCATTTGTTTGCTAAGTGAGGGAATTGGTAATTTCTGAGCTAATTAACAGGGTGATGCTAAAGAAAGCTCTTTTGAGCCCATGAAAAGTGACAATCTCTAGAGTTAAAAGTATCCCTGGGATAGTGATGGTAATTTTAGTAAAGAAGTGAGATAAATTGCACTTCCCAGTTCAAATAAAAATAAAATTCACTCTTTGCGTATTTCAGAGTAGCATTAGGTTGGGCCTAATAAACTAATAATTTCAAGAATGTAAGACATTAAAAAGAACCTCTTAACTCTTCCTGTTGCAGAGCCATCAGCAGAGGAGGCGGGCCAGAGTGCCAAAGTGCTGCGGAGCAGGACGTGCATCATCAACTACAAGAAGCACATCAAGGTGTCCAACGTGGGGGAGAAGAAGAACCCCCGCAGGTGCGCCACGCTGGCAGCCAACAAGATCAAGATAATGAGCCATGCAAAGGAGGAATTATCCAGCTCAGAAAGCGTTTACCCAGTCAGAAAGAACCGCAGGCAGCTCCAGGGCAGCGTGTCCTCAGCCTGCAGGAAGAAGCTGTTCAACAGCTCGGAGGTGGAGGCTTGTTCCAAGTCTGAAAATGAGAGCGAGCAGGTTGCTGGCAGGAAAAAACCTTCCTGCCCGGAGTCTTCTGTTTCTAAAAGGAAATATATTATTGAGTCTGAGAATGAAAGGACTGACTCGGAGACAGAGACTCAGAAGCAGAGTGATAACCACGTGCAGCCACACAAACCCCTCTGTGCTGCAGCTCTGAATAGTTTTGACTACAACTCTTCGGAGGAGAACTCAACAAACCACAGGGTAGAAAATGGGGGAACCTGGGGAATTTCTAGGCAGGCAGCTTCAGCCCACAACCATTGTACGAGTAACTCCGAAGAGGAGGTAGGTTCTGACTTAGCTAAACTTGAAACTAAAAATACCAGAGTAGCAGCAAATAAAAAATCCAGAGCTTCTTTTAAGAGATTAAAACCGGTGGAGGACTTCAGAGAAACAACAGAATCTGAAACGGGGGGGAAGAAAAAAGAGAAAAGCTCCGAGGACGTGGAAGCACCCGGGACTGCAGGAAGCTCCAAAGCCAACTTCACCCGTTTCTCCTCGGACTCTGGAAGCGACGCCACCATCTGCAGCGACGCCACGGAAACCAGGAAACGCAAGAGGAAAGCGAAACCCTGCCGGAAAGAAACCCTCACCTACGACTCCCTGAAGCCTTCCAGGAGGCCGCAGCGGAGGAAACGGCGGAAAGGCAGCCAGGAGCAGGACTCGGAGGAGGTGGAGTACGGCCAGTGCAGGCGGGCGCGGCGCCGCTCCAAGATCCGCACGCGCAACGGCGGCCGGCGCACCGTGCGCTACGACGACGGCGACGACGACGACGACAGAGCGCTCGAGGACGCCGCCTGCGAAACGTAACCTTAACAAAAGGAAAGCCAGCCCGTCTCTTCTCTTTTTTTTTTTTTTTTTCTTTTTTTTTTTCCTTTTTTTTTTTTTTTAATAGCACTAGAACTCCTGATGAGTGCTGGCTCTTCTTTGTCCTACATTTCAGGGAATATATTTATATTTTTCTATGAAAAAGTTATGAATGTGATTAGATGATGACTTGCTCCTTTTTTCATATTTTGACTTGCACTTGCCTGCCCATGTAGCAGCATTTAGCACAGATGCCAAAATGTGCCTCATTATAGGGGCAATTTTTTTGTCTTTACTGGTATTTTATTACATATAAACAAGAGTTAAAAAATGTTAAAACACTGCAAACAGGTTAATAGCAGTATGTTGAGTATTATTGTTATGGGTGCTGCAATGAAATACTACCTAGGTCATGCAACATTCAAGAACAGGTTTCAAACATCTCTAATGCTGTATGAAATCATCTACAGTAGTATCAGGCTTCTAAATAATAGTACACACTCTAAAAACCTGGTAAAGGAAGAGGAATGAAAAGGCTGACAACTTCACAGCTTGCTTCAGTGCAGGTGTTAAATGTTCTGTGCTTGCATTGCTGATAAGCAGTTACCAGCAAAGAAGTTCATTTGCCAGTTCCAGAGGTTTTGGTGAACAGAGGGTTCTGCTGACAGGTAGTACATCATTAATGTGACTTCTATACTGTAAACTTTTAAGATTATGAAATGCAGGTGAACTCTTGGGCCTAAAGGGTTTTTGTGTGTTTTCTTTATAAAATAGAAAAACAAACAAAACACTTGTTCTGTTTTCTTTATGCGTGGAAAGCTTGATGTGGAGGATTCTGACATTCCAGACCTTTTTTTGCTACGTTTCCATTGTTCCTCCATAATTTAAAGTGTTTGAATGTTGGATTTCCCATTGATTAAACGTTACCAGTTTCTGAGCATTGCAGTACATCTCCTGTTTTCACAGTGTTTGAGGTGGCTCTGTTGACAAGAAAGAAAATTTCTCCAGGGAAATACGTGGAAGTCCCTGGTTGAACACATAGCAATGACAAAAAACACAGCAACTCTAAATTCCTAAGTTCTCCCTGGAATTGTGCTGGTGTCTGCCCCCAGGTCAACACCAGGAATTTCTGCTCCTTCCCCACTCCAGGGTTCCTCCTTTGCTCTGCAGCTTCTCTTTCTCATGCTTTGAAAACTTGGTGATTCCTCATTTCATCATTCAGTAGAAGATGTGGCAGAATATCATATTTATCCTAACCTAGCTCATTTGAACTGAAATAGCAAGTTTAGCAATTGGTTTTCCAGCAGGTTAGACTGGTAGTGGGATCTGGAAGGGTTTGGGGGTGCAGCCTCACAATCCTGGTGAATAATGACAACTCCTTGTACAAATGGAAATTCATCGTGGAAAAGGAAGCTGGAATCAGTGAGAGCCACTTCTCCAACACCCTCACTGACATTGTCTGCATTTACCATCACTTTTGCTATCACATTTGCTGTTCTGAATATTATCTCAGCATAGAAAAATACTCTTTTTTCTTTCTTTAAATTTCCATGTGATGTCCAAAAATAATTTAAATTGTTCTTGCCCCAGGAAGTTTTATTAAGAGCATAGTCTTTAATAGGATGCAGCAGAATTTTGTAAATTCAAGACAAATGTTTATCTGGATTCTTTATTTGGTTTCTGAAATGCAAACACAGTTGTGTTTAGTGATGAAACTTGAAGGTGGCTTTGTGTTTCTTCTTGAGGAGCAAACTTTGTTACAAGGTAGTAAATCCACTATTTTTTTTTTTGTATTTTCCATAAACTTCATTGTTTAGCAGCTGCTTTTTCTCAGTGTTCTCTGGAGTACAACCTCCGATTTGGGAATAACTGAACCATCAGAATTTTTATTAATTTTCCATTTGAACAGCTAAAATTTGGCTGGTAGGTTTGTATTTCTACTCTAGGGTTAGATTTACAAAGCTGGTTGTCTTTCAGGTGCTGTATTCTGTCTCTGCACGCACAGGTTCATGGTGATTCCTGAAAGCTGGAGAAGGTTCTGCCTTCTGGAGCTGTAGATCCCAGAGGGAATCACTGCCTTAGGAACCCTAACACTTTTATTTTCTAAGCAAAGCATGTGCTGGTCTGTATTTCCTTATTTTATACACATAGACAGTAGAAGAGAAATTATTAAACTGGAAAGGTATTTTGAGTCTTTCACCCTTTGTTTATTTATTTTTAATTTATTCAAGGAGCATGCTGACTCTTAGAGAACTGGGAGTCCTTTCACCTTCCTTTAAGTGAGCAGTTTTGATTTGGTCTAGCTGTACTCAGGGAAGTAAAGTAGTAGACCTTTAAAAATAGGATCTTTATTTAGTAATATGACTTTTGGAGGATGTTTTGGTTTGTTTTAAAGCAGGACCTGGATCTATGATGGTGATCAGGCAGCATGAACAGAGGGAAACTAAAGTGCAGGACAGAATCGTAAAGGAATCAAATTCTTTCCTGTTAAAGACTTTGATGATGTACATGTGTTAGTGGACCAAAGTAAAGCTGTACATACACTTGGAATGTCACTGTGCTCTTATTTGCTTCAACCAGGCCAAGGGTCACAACAACCCTGTGGAGCTCCAGGCTGGGCAGAGGGGCTGGAAAAGCTGGAAAAGCCCTGGGGGTGCTGGGACAGGGGCTGGACACGAGCCCAGGGGGGCCCAGGGGGGCAAGAGGCCACTGGCACCTGGGCTGGGTGAGGAATTGTGTGTCCAGCAGGAGCAGGGCAGGGATTGTCCCTCTG
>VZUI01043877.1:0-31485 GCA_013401135.1 Cettia cetti
CCCCGCGCCCCGCCCCGCCCCGGTCCCGCCCCGCCCGGCTGACAGCCGCCACCGCCCCTCGCCGGGGAGGCCCCTCGCGGCGGCGGGCGGAGGGAGCAGGGGCGGCCGCGCCGCCATGTTGGGAAGGTCACGCGAGGAGAGGGAGGACCGGCGCGGCGGCGGGGGGAGCGCTCCGGGGTGGGCACGGGGATGGAGAGACGGAAAAAACCCGAGCCTCTGGTGGCCGGGGAGCGATGCGAGCGGGGCTCCTGCGACCAGAAGGAAGGTCAGCTCCGAGCACTCATGTAGCCCAAATAACAGAAAATAATCGTGGGGGGGAAAAAAAACCCCAACAAACAAAACAAAAACCAGCGTTCAGGTTGAAAGACAAACGGCACCAGCTCAGGGGCACCGTGAGGTCCGTGTCTGTCACTCCCCCTCCCCGGTTCACCCCCTCTTCCCGCCTCCGCCGGGCTGACCGTCACAGCCTCAGGTCGCCCCAGCAAAGAAACCCAAAATAACACGCGAGCGCCCAAAATAGGGGGTTACTGGGGGAGAAGCGGAAAGGCACCGGGCTCCACCGAGGACAAGGACAGCAGGACACCTGGGGACAGAACGGGAATCACTGGGGGCAAGGTTGTGGCTCGCCAAGCACCCGGAGCGCCGACTGGTCTCAGTGACCGACGCGGCTCGTGTCTCGTTAGGTAGTGAATCTCTGAGACACGACGCCGGCATTTTCGGCTAAACACTTGTTTCAAATAAAAGAAGCTGCATGGGAAAGTTACTGCCGAATTGCTGACTAGTAAAACCGTCCGAGGAGAGCCCCGGTGCCGGTCTGACCCGCCGTCGCTTCCCCCGCCAGTTCTCTCCCTCCGGTCCCTTTCGTCCCCGCTGCCCGCAAGCATCAGAGCTTTTCCCTCCCCTGGAATAATCGCAATAAATTTTGTCTCAGCGCTAAACTTGATAGCCCGGGAGTCGCCCTGTTTCAGCACAGGTTGTTCGCGGTCACGGCTGAGACGAGAGTCGGGAAGAGCACACTTTTCTCCCTTTCCGACACACCCGCGCCCCATGGGGACGGCCCAGCCCCGCCGCCGGAGCGCGGCCGCAGCAGCAGGCTCGGCCCCGGCCCCGCCGTGCGGTCCCCCCGCAGCCCAGCGGGCGGAGGCCGAGGCAGTGTCCGTGGTGCTGCTCTGGCTGCCCGTCCGCAGGGGCTGGCCGGGCTGTCAGCATCGCGCCCGCTGCGGGAGGCTCGCCCCTTCCTTCGCTGCTTAGTGGAGCCCCGGTTACACGGGCGTTTCTGCTCCGCTTTGCTCACGGAGGAGATAGCGATGGTCACGGTGTTACCGGACGGCAAAAACTTAAGGCTGAGCGCGGCGCCCGCCCCGCTGCCCAGCGGCTTCCCCGGGGCTTCCTTTGGGTCCCGTGGGGTCCCTTCGGGCCGGGCCGGGCCCCCCGGTCCCTCCGCGGGCGCTGGCGGCGGGCATTAGGCGGCACAGCGCGCACTTGGTTACCAGCTTAATTCCTCGGGTTTAGTTCCCTGCGATCCTATGCCAGGAGCAAAGTACACTGAAGCCACAATAGACAGATAAAATTAATTTGACTTAACCTTGACGATGCTGGTGGGCTTGTCAAATGCCAAGGATTTGTCAAATGACGTTTTGAAAAAATAGGTCTTCAGAATACAACAGTTTTGAAAAAATATAGTAAAAGGACCTTATGCCTTATGAGTTCGGTGCCTTCCAGTCACAGTCCTGCCACCTTTCTGACCCAACATTTTTGCAGAGGACACCAACTTTTTGGTAGCTTCTTTGCTCTGTCCCTTTCCTCTTCACTCTCATCTCTCTTCACAAAATCATGCCAGCATCCTGGAAAAAACATGTAGATAATACTGGACAGGTCTTACTTCTCTTTTCCAAATCCTTTCTTCTTTTGATTTCAGAGCTGAAATGGGAGATTCATGCACTTTTTTCACTCCAAACATATACATCTCTGGAAGCACTCAGTTTCTTCCAGTGCTTTTCAGTGCTCTTTTCACCTTGAGCCCCTTCCTATTCACTGGTTTCTTCCTCTGTTAACACAAGTGGGCTGTGATCACTCCATACAACATACATTGCTGCTCTGTTTTCATTCTTCTCTTTACTTACATTATCTTCATGTTGAAAGATTACAGTCATTGTTCATGGCTCCTCTTCTTCTAATTTTGAATTGAATTGCTTCCAGTCTTCTATTTATTCACTTTGAGATTGAACAAAGACTTCTTATGGCCTCATAAGGCTCCACTGGCCTCAAGATCACAGCTCTTTCTTGATCTCTTGTGCTACCTAGGTAGCAGAGAGATACCCATACTTATTCTGTCTTATTTTCTAGCTCCAGATCTACTGGGGGTTACATGAAGAAGGAAGTAGCCTCACATGATGGACTTCATCTCCCAACTCACTTCTGAGGCCATGGGAATTGCATAGCACTAGGGAGGTACTGTGGTTACTGTTAGCTCCCTAATTTGGAAATAGAGAGTAAGGTAAATTCGTACTGCCAGGCAGAAGTTGCATCTTCTGCACATTTGCATTCCAATTCACTGCCTGTTGTTAGAAATCCACTCCAATGGGGCAGCCACCTCTTAAACAGCAAATATGACATTTCAGATATTCAGCACATAAAGAACTGCGGAATGCATGGAGAATGTCCTTATACATCACTGGAGCCTTTTAGGCAATTAACTCAAAAATTCTAAAACTTACCCACAACTTCTGCAAATCAGTTCTCATCTGATGTTCTTATTGTCTCATTGTCTAATGCACTGCCTCAGTATTTTCTTTTCCATTTGATAATTTCGGTACAGTATGAGTTGCCTCATATTGAGTGTAAAACAAGAAAAACTATACAACTGTGATTCAGCAATCTTAGAATCTCTTTCACAGTATATGTTTTTTGTTGGACTTTTTATTATTTTTCTTTTTTAAACTAGTATTTTGTCATGTTTAACAGCATGTTTGGTCTTGCAAAGGATGACTGTGGTTAATGTCATGTGGACGATTTAAGAAGGTTTAATTCCTATGGAGATCACTTTCATGCAAATAATGCTCTCACCTCTTCTCCTTTTATCTTTAGGCTACTACCCAGGTGTTTTACTAGGTCTAAACAAAAGAACACATCTTCCTGGAATAAATTCTCTCAAACCATTAGCAAGCCCTTTTCTCTTCATACTCATTTTTGCACTTATAGATATCAACTGTGATGCCAATCAATGATGGGATTTTTAAGAAAAATATGTTTGTGCAGCTAGTGAACTGTGCCTTTCCCCCATCCCCAGCACACGTGAGGTCCAGTGTCCAGTACTGGACTTGCAGTTATCATCCTCTGAAACTTCCAGAGCTCTCATTTGTCAGCAGTCACACCTGTTGCCCTATCTCCAAAAGGAGCTGTATAGTTTTGTTCCACACAATTCCACATTCTGCCCAATTTCTGCATCTCCTGCCCTGAACAGTTCCCTCCTGGGAACTGCTGTCTCCTGGCCCCTTACTCATTTCATAACATAGCGGCTATTTGGAAGATGGGACTTCTACTAAACAGACAGAAATTCCTGAGAAAGCTGGAGATACACAGGGTCACTATGAGACCAACAAAAATCTAGTCATTTGGCAGGAATTTATAAGAATTATAAACACTGCTTGTTATCTTAGGGTCATCTCTGACTCATTTCTAGCTTTTATCCTACTCTTTCTGTCTGTGGCCAAAATTTTACTTCTGTCAGCTTAATTCTGTGTGCTGACTTGTTCTAGCTGTTTGCAGTGCAAATAACAGAAGAAATCTAGGCTGGTTATCTCCCTAGAGACATGGAAAGAAGATTGGGATTTAAAACTGTGATTTATGCATCTCAGGTTTTATGGATATACAGAACTATTGCTGATTTTGCTGTTATTTTCTGTGTTCTGCTAAGAAGGAATATCTATGGCAACCCAGATGAGTCGCTTCCTACTCATTTCAGGGAAGTAATCATCTGTGGAAGATGAATGAGAGTTAGTGAATCACCTATATATGGATTGTTTGCTGACTGGAAAGGTCATACAAACATCACTGCAAGAAACAAGGATTGTTGAGGGAGATTCTACCCCACTTTCGAAAACTTAAACAGAAGTAATTACATAGAGAACAAAGAAAGTCAATAAAGGGACTAATATTACAGGAGTCTCATTTGCAGATACTAAGTGAACTGTCTATAGTTTTAATGGGAAAATGGAATTGACATTAAACTTCCCCCTCCCCCACCCTGCTATTTAAATAGAACAGAACCACCACATTCTTCTTCTGTTCTCCCATCCAGACACCTGCCTTCCCACTCCCACTACCCTTGTAGGTGCTTCTGATGTGTTAGTGTTTAATATCACACCCAGTTTCTATTGAATATTTAACTTGGGGAGCATTTCCAAAAGTTGAAGAGCCATATCAAGGATGAAAAATATGAAAGGTAATTAGTGTTTGGGCAAGTAGAATATAATCCTCACATAGGGGCTCCTGCTGGTAGGAGTTGGTTAATAATGATGTTTAAATTATTTTAAATTCATTGACTTACACTAATCCATTGTAATCTATAATTTTGACATCAAGAGAGCCCCCAAAAATTCTCAAGCAGATGAGAAACACATTTAAAGACTGTGTTCAAGATTTTTTGACTTGGAAAAAGTTTGGGCAATTAGTAAGAATTGTCTGTAAGGCAGGAGCATGATTTTGCTCAGGTCCTATGAAGTATAAACCAAAAAGCATATTGCAGCTCTAAGTACAGGGATAAAGAAACAACATTATTATAAAGTAAGTAAAAAAGCAATGAGTACATTGCTTACTTTTCTTAGGTTTTTTTCTTGTATGCAGAAACAAGTAGAAGAGAACAAATTTATACAGAAACTGCCTCTTTGTTCAAGAGAACTCTTTTTTAAATCTGAAACCAAAAAGTTCTGAGGAGCTGTACAGATATAGCAAGCAACTTAAATGAAAGTTGCCTCCCTAAAACATTTATCAATCCTCTTTTTCCTACAAGCTTTGAAAGAAAAGTTTGTATTTTAGCTAAAATAGTCATCAATTATTATGCCCAAGGACCTGTGGTTTTGTCCTGAAAAGTAAAGAGCCACTCATTTTAATCTAACATAATCCACTCCCAATCAGTACTGGAAGACATAAAGCAATCAGTGATAGCAAGTCATCTCTTTCCAATGGCAAGTCAGGATAACCCGAGAGAACCAAGACACCAGCAGTTACACACTTCCTCTTTCCTCCTCCCCTCCTTCCTTGTTGATGGAGTAAGTTTATGTTTGTTACATGAATAAACAAAGAGTTAGGTCTGCAACTACAAACCTAGTAAGAGAAAAATACTGGGTTTGCATATATTGTATGATGTTTCCTGCAGTCAAACCACCAGGATTAACAAACACGTTATATTCCCGGGATCCTTCCCTGCCACTGAGGCTCACTGGCACAAAAGGAACCAGATCCAGATTATTACATTTTCTTAGTTTCCAAATTAAGGTGATTGCATGCAAACTGCAAATGGCCACTGGCCTTTGCTAGTCCCTGAACTGCCCCTGGGAATCATGTGGGAACATGCTGAAGCTGTTTAAAGGATAATTCTAACAATTAAAATCTACCAGTGGTTGTTTTAACATCCTGGAAATTCCACAACACTTGTTAAATTTACTAATACAGATTTAAGCTCAGAGAATATTTGCAATGCTTTTGGTCATGAATGTCCCACATAGCCTGCAATCTATATGGGATGCAGAAGCAGGAAAATTTTGGTCACAACAATAAATCATCACAACAATCAGCAAATGTGGGCAGCATATGATCCAGCTGCACTATGAATACAATCTTGTTGCACCATGACCTTCTGTTCCCTTATACACCCAACAAATGCATAAAGAGCTGATCATTTTCCTTCTGCTTTAAAAAAACTACTGCACTCTATTTATTAACAGGGCTTTGTTGCTAAATTGGCTTATAATTTTAACAAAAACTGTGGTTTGAGAGGTCCTGAAACAAGCTTACAATTATGATGGCTGACTCAGTAGGCTGTAAATTCTCTTTCTGCTCTCATTAAGAGGAAAGGGTATACACAAAGTAAGACTAATGAGTAAAAAAATTATCTAAATTAGACATGACAATGCTGTTTCCGTGCCAGAGTTTAATTTCTGTGAAACGAAACTTGGGCTAATTTTAATAAATAAATTTAGGTGCCATGCATTTTAATTTAACCTTATAAAACCTTACCATGACTAAGATGAGCTGCAGGTATTTTATCAATGGCCGTTGTATTATTTCTCATTCTAGTGGGACTTCCTATCAAATCTAGAGGGTATACGAAGAGAAGAATATAATAAAAATAGCAAATAGATACACAGATATCTAAATGCCAAAGACCAAGGCTAAAACTAATATGAAATCTGTATAATTACATGGAGAGATTTCCACAAACATAATGCATAATTAATAATAGAAAGAGCAAACAGACAAGAAAGCCTAAACACAGTGATTTTAATACCTGCTCAGGAAATAGCCTGCTTGAGAATAAGATCGTGGTGTGTGTTAGTTTCATTCAAATTATTTTCATTGATATGATACAAAATGAAGTAATTCCTTGAGTCCATATCCTCTAAAGCATACTAGCTGAATCTGTGTCTTCCCTAAGAACTAATTGCCCTACCCATCATTTACTGCCTTCTGTCAGAAGGAGACTGCAGCCTTCCCAGGTAATGTGCTCAGGGCTTACTCCTAGAGACTTTTTCTCATGGAGCAATTGTATTTTTATAGACATTGTACTTTAGACATCTAACATACTTTCCCATCCAGAGTAACTACAATTTTCTGTCATTCCAGCAATATATATATTTTTTTTAATTTCATCTCTGTCTGAGCCACCTGAGGAAGTGAAGAGAGGAGAGAAGACAATGCATCTGTTAGTGCAGGAAAGTAGGGAAATAACTGCCTTTGAAGAGTTAAAGCCAGCATGGATCCTGAGAGCCAACACACTACATAAAACAAACAATAACTCTGAAGAAAGAGTAACAGGACCAGGTATCTTTTCAGTTGGAAAAACTTGAATGCTTTTGTTCTGCAAATAGTAGTCATGGCTTGTTATTTCTTCTTAGTATTAATAGAGAACATGCATGTACTGAAAACTGCCCACAAACCACTTTATGTATTGTTTGCTTTATCCTTTCTATTTTTTCCACATTTATCCTGTTAAGTGTCCTAACCAGACTGTGTTTACATGTTTCCCTAAGCAAGCCACAAGTGTTGCTAGCTACATATCATCTTTATAGTCTCATTATCTCTGGTTCTCTGAGTTCTGTCTGGCTCACAGACTAACTTTTAGTATTTAACACTTGCTTGTGATGTGTCTTCTCATAACCTTTTAATCAGTGTGCCCTGTATGCAATATAAATGTTTAGCTCCTCAGTTACAGGGACCTGCATGTTCATTTTCCCAACTACCTATCTAGCATCAGCTTCAGAGTAGAGCCTCGGGTGTTGTCTGAAAAGTAAGATTATAACAATCTCAGCTATGCAGAAGCCGTCTCTTAAATTTTTTTTGTATGTTATGCACATACAAAATAACCACAGATCAATGTCTAGTGTGTTCTTTTGTAGTACAAAACATCCTTTAAATATTTTTCCGCTTACAATAATAAAGATACTGAATAATGAATATACTGAATTAGAAAATTATCTGTCCAGTGGGGGGAAAAAAGAAAAAAAAAGCTGTTCTGTTTATTCTAAGGAATGCTGCCTCATTTATAATCTGTATTTTGGATTATATATATATATATATATAAAACATTCTAAATAAATGACAAATAAAATACTGGAGTGGATAAGAGATTTTATGGGCATTCTTTGCAATAAAAGGTCTTTTTTAAAAAAGTGCTTGTTTTTAGTGCATGTCTTTAATCTTCTTGAAACACTAGATTAAACCAATTTTGAAACCTGCCTATTACCAGTTTTTATGTCAGTTTTCTTAGCAATTCTGATAATCTCAGAACAATAGTGTCAGAACTGTTTCTTCAGTGTATTGCACAAATATTATTATCCTGATAGATTGCATCAGCAAGATACATGAAGCTTTAGAGGTTCACCATTTTCCCTAAAAAGTCAGTTGATCTGTTGTTTGAACTATCTGCCAGAGATTAAAATTGCTCATTTCAGAGGTATGAAATACTGCTTGTTATTTCTGAGGGTGTATATCAGAGCCAGTTCACAGCTTCTTTCCTAAGGAAGACTTGCCAAAAGGGATGTCCTAGAGGCAGCAAATCTCCAGCAAACATTACTTTTTCATGCAGGATTCCTTTTATAGGAATTCCCTGAGTCCACACTTGGTAAGTTTGAATCTGCTTACAAAGTTAAGGGTGAGGTTTCCCTGGAAGTGTGCAGCATGATAGATAATCCTTCAAAAGTAGCTGATATTCCTTTTTAGAAACATATGACAATGTTTTGAAGTAGAGTAGGATCTGAAAATAAACCAAACCATAAGCACAGAAATTGGGTGATGTTAATGTAGATGAGATGATCTCATCTATATTAAGAAAGACAAGCCACTGCATGTTGGTCTATCTGAACCTTTCAGCTTGCCTTAAAGTGGCCTGTGATCTGCATAATGTCTCAAGGCCAGTGTGATATGTTTAAGTGAGTTTCCAAAGATGAAAGAATTGATTCCTGTTTTGTTTCTACCTCAAGCCTAAAAGTATCAGGAGTTGGAGCTGAAGGTTACTTCAGTTGCTGAAGTTATCTTATTGAACAAAATGCAAGAACTCTGTCAAATTTTCTATTTTCTGTTTTGTTTGCTTGTTTTTATGGTAAACATTCCTACTATACCTACTAAAAATATAAATAGTTATAATAATATGAAGTGAATTGAGTTTATGTTGCATCCAGTTCCCTAATTCCATTAGATCAGGATATCAGGCATAGTGTTTTGCATGCTAAATAATAAGACAACACTGTGTTGTTCTTGGTACATTTGTTCATTCCTTATCTGATAGAAGTAATTAAGCATCTCTATACAATTTTGAGATGTTTAATAACAAAAAGTCTTGGGACAATTTATCAGAGTCACAGAAATGTTTAGGTCTTACTTTCTAAAAGTGGGATTCCTACAGTACTTTTCTAGAAATGCAACCAGAATAGAACAGGAAGATAAAACTGATGAAAAGCAAAGAGAACAAGCACAGCAAATAAGGAAATACAGAAATAACAATAAGCCAAAAGTTAAAAGAAGTTGGTATTGAAGAGAAAACTATCAACGGATATGGAAAGACTTGAGACCAAAAAGAAGACATTAAAAAAAAATCTGAAAAAAGAGACAAAATAAAAAATTATTGAGTTCCTTTAGTAGTTCATAGATGCATGGAAGCTATTCTCTTGTAATAGCTCCCTTAGAAAAGTCACTATAAGAGCTAGTGATCAATATGTTGTTACATTGAAAAAAAAATTTCTTAAAGCTTTTATGCCAGTAGTTACAGTGGCAGAGAGCCATACAAGGAATTCTACAAATTTAGCAGAGTATGTATGTCTGAGAAGCAGTATTTGGGTCATTGCCAACATCTAAACTCTATTCAATTTCCTAGGTATGTTGCCTTTCACACTCATGTTCTAGAATTAACCAAAAAATGGACAAAGAAAGGGAATGATATGGGAATAATCTTCAGCTTGTCCCCATAGAATCGTCTTGTGTCTTTAGGCTCTGCAGAGCATATTCTGAATTTACAATAATTCTTCCTCAGTGAAGCCCTCAGGGAAAGGCACACACAGGAAAACCTCTAATTCTTCCTCAGTGAAGCCCTCAGGGAAAGGCACACACAGGAAAAACTCCACCTCCCCCATCACATGATCCTTCTGCAATAAACTGAAAAAAAAAAGCCTTTCTAAAAGGAGACCTGAAAACAAATTTACTTTGGGATATTAGTCATCCTGTCAGAATCTCTCCCAAGTAACAATTGTTTTAGCAATCCATGTGCCAGAATGTTATGGCTAGATAATATTTGTTAAAGACGTATTGCTACCCTTGTATAAAATATTTATTGTATTCCCATAACATTCTCAATAATTAGCAAACATATATTTCGTGGTCTCCATTGTTTGAGGCCAAAATTTGAACCAAAGTCATGACAACATTTACAATAGAAACAATCAGGCAATTATCTTGATCAGGGCAGAACATGGTAGATACCTATTTGTGTGTTTTCCCCCAGTTCTCCTTCCCTTTATAACTATACAGATGGAAGAAACACAGAATAGAGAAAACAGCCAGTTTAGGATTTTCAGCCTTAAATAGTACAGTTCCCCATGACTGGAAATATGGTTACCTTAAAATCATGGCTGCAGGTCACTTGAACTGCTTTTATAAAACAAAAATAACAAGAATTTCAGATATGTTTGTGCCATTTAACTCCAGGTTATTCATTCTCTGACTTTGCTGAGTTTGTTCCTTTAATGCCTTCTATCCACAAGCAGCTGAATAGTTACTGCCCTAACATAATTCACACAGGATGATGAATAGCATTAAACATGAAGATGATGCTGTAGATTGTTTGGACTTGTGGTGGCTAGAAGTTCTAAGCTTATTATCCTCTCCAAGCTTAATACAGCTGCATTTTTTATATATGTATATTTACACACACATATATATACACACACATGTACACACACACATATAGATGCATCAAACTATCAAACAATGATTTATATGCATCTAACATACAGTCAGATAAAACAATAATTTCTTACACGGAGCTATATGCAAACCCAGAGCAAAATTTTACATAAATTAATAAACACTTCTGATTTAAGCCACAGTGTGTCATGGGGGAGGGAAAGGAAATATTATGATATTCTTTTTGCAGTTGAGTTAATATTATTAAGAATAAGCTTTTCATGGAGATTTTTGGTATTCACATGGTGTAAGAACATGCAGTATTGGTAAAATTTGATATATTCAATTATTTGAGGTTCTTTCCCACTGATAATACATTTGCATGTATCCAAACAGCAGACAAAATATGTGTTTTTTGAAATACTTGGTAAGAATGACATAACTTACAGAATAAGATTTGGACAGTACTCTGTATTTTAAGTCATGAAATTAAAGTTATGAAATAAAGTTATGAAAGAAAACATTACTTTGAGTAGCTAGGTCATTTCCATCTATAAAAAAGTACAGAAATCAGTGTTTTGTCTGATGGTATTTTCCAATCCCTCCAATCTATTTAGCTTAACAGATATACTGAGGAACACAGACGGAAACAATCTTTTTCAAGCTTGATGCTCAAGAAAATAATCAGGACAGTGATCTGGTGACACTATCCCTTGTGCTCTTTGCAACTGAAACTATTGCAATGGTGGTATTGGAAGAAGGAGTATTATTTTTTAGAAAATTATGGATTTTGTGTTGGTTATCAAATATCCAACCCAAGTCATTCCCAGAAATCACTCCAGTTCAAAAGAAGTGGCTGCCCTACTCAACTCTGGGTGTCATGCTGCTTCTTTTGGAACTAACTGTTCATCCAAACTGCAGGTGCTGTTAGACCCTGAGTCTGGGTGCAGGTGGTAGCTGCATTCTGTGGTGCAATAAGGTGAGCTGCAATTCAATATAATTTTCTCTCTTCCTTTATCTTTATTTCCTGTACTCCAGTATTACACTGGAAGAGAAAGCATAGTAGGGAGGAAAGTCAGTGTATGCTGTGCATCAGGGTAGCTGACCTCCGGATCAGTTACAAGCTGCTCAAGACTGTTAGTCTAAATGCAGTCCAGGAAGAGATATTAATGAATATAATTTCAGTAGAAGATAATCAGGGAAGATTATTTTTGCAATTTCATTATACTTTCTTAAGGAGTGATAGGATTCAAAATAAATCTCCAGTGGTGCTCCTTGGTTTGATGAGCAGCCACCTGTACTGCCAGATGTACAGAACCTCAGGCTTTTCTACCTTTCAAGTCAGTGTTCCTCAATCTAGTCACTCCGACCAGCAGGCAGGTAGCAAACATTCAGCATGGCTCACTCAGGAATTTCAGCTGGGATTTAGTTCCTACAGGACTTCACTTGGGGGAACATGTCACAGCGTGTTTGTGCTGACACAGGGTTTTAGAAACTAAGTAATTTATATTACTTTTTGCAAGGTAAAAAGCCTTTGGGAAAAGTAATAAATAAATAAATCCTCTTTGTGAGCAAATCCCTCCACTGAGGAGAAAACAAACAAAAAATCATCCTGTTGTTTTGAACTGATGTCAATGGCACATTTCTTCTACCTTTTCAAGCTTCCAGCTATTTTTAGGATTTTGGATATTTGTGGTTTCCCCTGATTGGGGATTACTGACTTATCTACGTTTTATTCCTGCCAAGCACCCTTATCCCAATCCACCCAATACTCAAACACTTTTCTGTATAGCTTTGAAGAGGTAGAGGGAATTTGTACCAGTATCATTATTGTACCTTTGTATCTCACTTTCTAAAGTCTTCTTTTATTGCTTTCTTTTATCTAATGCCTTGCTGTCGAGCAGACAGGCAACAATACAAAGCCAAACACATTAGTCATTGAAAGTACCTCCCTCACCCTTCATCAGAATCTGTTTTGTTTCTTCTGCAGCTGTATCTTACACAAAAACACATTCATGAAATCGCACACAACTTTGATTATTTTGAAGGCATGTAGAAAACAAACAACAGGAGGAAAACAATCCAGAAGTAGGAATATCTTCTTTAATTGCGTTCATATTAAAATTGAATTATATTCTTCAAGAAATTGCTCAGGATGTCTAAACCAGATACTTGGGAAGTGATATGTGATGCAATGAAAACAAATACTTTTTTAAATACTTCTTCTAAAAATGCTTACATGCAGTTTTACCTATGGTGACACTTTCTGTGTTAGTAGACAAACACTGAGGTTGAAATTAGTAGATAGAAATCATTCTGACTTGTAAACACAATGGGAAATTGCAGGTTTAGTGTGTAAGTTGAGATCTGTTCTTAAATATAAACTCTTCTATTTTTCAAGAGGTGAAAAAGAAAGGGGAGAGAATAAGAAAAAAATATTTATTTAGGTTGAGCAGAAACAGCAGAAATTCAGACTTGCTAAAAAAAAATGAACACTTCCACGTCTCCAAGTTTATTCTACAAAAGAAAATTCCTTCATTTGAGCATGGGTTAAAGTTTCCAGCCTTTGGAGTAAACCCTTTAGAAAGCACTGCAATCTTTTTGTTCTTTTTTCAATGTCAACTGAAACCAAGTCGGGATTAGTGCTCAGCAGATTTTCTGAAATAAGTGAATCTCATACATAAATAAACTGCTAGGAAGGATCCAGCTGTACTTAAAATTGTTATAAATTTGCATTTTGCCATGAGTTTATGCAGTACCATGCACAATGACAACAACACAATTCAGGCTCAGAGTTTGAATGGAACCTCAGGCACATTTCCCACGTGTTATTTATTCCTTTTGAAGCTATCCAGATTAAATAAATAGACATCAGTTTATATTCTGCATAGCAATTAATACACAGATTTTAATTATCCTAAGAACCTGGGCCTTGAAAAATCAGAATTAAAATGAACATCCTGCCTGAAATAGAACAGTTTTGGAATACCATACATTCCTTAATATACCGTATTACAAATACAAACACAAATAGCAACAATACAAGTAATAACAGTATCAAAACCCAGTAGCAATGTATTGATACCCAGTTACCAATTTTCTTCTGAAGAGCTCTTTTTACTGTCTGGAAAACAATAGAAAACAAAAGACTTCCCAGGGAAGTGTTGTTAAGTCATCATTGCTCTTACACAGTTACGTCTCAAGCAAGCATGTGGATAACAATAGCACTGATTTTATTAAGCAGGTCCTGAAGCATAAGCATACTGCAAAACCCTAAGTCACACCTGTTTTCTTTCATTCCATATTTTTATCCTAGACGAAAACAAAGTCAACATTCTCTCTCAGTTCTCTGAATAAAACCTCCAGAAATCAGGTGTTTCCAGCTCAACAGAGGCAAAGAGAAAGAATGAGGGTGTAGGGTTGTTGTAGGCAACCACAATAGGAAATTCACGCCTATTGTTTCAAGCACCATAAGAAGCATTTAAAAGCTTCTCTAAGAGTAAGCTAAGATTCACAAATCCATATCACTTTAGTCTTATGGGAAGTTCCGATGGCTCTGGTTCTGCAGCAGCACTGTTGTTAACAGCTATTTGATCACCACAGTTTGTAAATAAGGAAAGAGATCTTTATTAAAGCCAATGTGAATTATTTTTATGTGTGGTACAACCAACTAGCTGCAAAATAAAAAGTTACAATAATGAAAAGAGAGAAAAGTCCTAAAATAAAGTGTCTAGGTAATGTTATCCTCATAGAATCAGACTATGTCGTGGGAATGGGCCAAAAATATTAATAGAGATAAATAAAACAATAGGTAGTATTAAATAAATATAGTATAATGTCAATAAATTGGAAAGAGTAGCCTGGAAAGAGTACACAAACTGTTTCCAAAATCAAGGAGAACTGATCTAAAGCTTGGAGGCAATGAAGTCGAAGAGAGGTTAATCTGATCATGCAGCAATCCTTATGACCTCTTTATGTTGATAGGATCATTCCTCTTAAGCGGAATTAAAACTTATGGAGGAATAAATATGCTGAGATGAAAATGATTATCAAATTATATATTGCTGAAAATAGATGTGATGTGAAGGCTGCCCATGAGACAGCACTTGCCATCACTGCATCACCCCCTGCTTCTGAAGACAAGGTGCTGATTTTGAATAACCTGCTTCTGCAGGAATCTGTTGATTTGCCCTGTGTTGCTTCAAATTCAGCAGTTCGTAGACCACATGAAGCACTTATGTTTTACATTTGCTTCAACTAAAAATAATGGTAATGAAATATCAACCAGCTTCCATTCATGACAGGTCTAATTTTGCCAGACTGAAATTAGTTAGTGCTATTATATTTTTTGTATCACAATTCATATGCAGACCTGGATGTTTCAAGTAAAATTTAAACTAAGATACCAATCATTTAGCATTTTGAAAGAAATCCAACAAATCCAGAATTTCTGATACAGATTGTGAACACAACATTTTGTGTAGTGTGGATGAACACTGAATTAAGGTTAAAAAGCTCGATCATCTTCCATACTTTGAAACATCTGGAAGTCAATGGACATTTTTACAGGGACAGCAAATGAACTGAATAAAAGGGAAAATAGATTTAATGAAAATGCTTAAGAAAATATTTTAATTGCAAAGTGTTACTTTTAACAACATTCACTTCAAGCTTTTACCTCGTTGTAATTGTGTCTTCCTTTGGACACAAGTAATCAAATTGCCTGAGTATAATTTAATTCTTTAGGGCTTAATAAGCTTAATGCTTTATATAGCAGTGCTAAACCTAACAACTGTACAGAGTCCCGTAAATGCAAAGAGCAATTTGTCAATGTATAACCCGTCGTGCGCAATTACCCCAGTTTAGACAAAGCCATAAATTACTGCAAGAAAGGCTTCAGAGGTGTCAGCACCTGCCACAACACAAAACTATTTGTGCAAGAGAATTTTCTAGCCGCTAAAAATGTATCTACAAAGCATCAATGTTCTTTTTTTCATTTTGCAAATCTCCATGTTATAGCAGAGTATGCACTGCACGCTACACATACTAAATGCTCAGATGCAGTTTCAGAAATACTTTAATTAAAATGAGTTATCAATTACTTGAAAACAAATGCCCTCAAATACTTCCTTACTCTCTTTCCAGCTGTGAAAATTTCTGAGTAATAATTCTTTCTGGGAGCAAGATGGGGGAAGGAAGACATCTCATATCAGGCTCTTTCTATTGTAATGCTGAAGGCTATGTCTGTAGTTTATATGTGACATATAAAAATACAAAGTGTCAGTAGGTCTGATTATCTTTTTTTTTTTTTTTAAACCTGAGGTGGCTTCTGATATATAGACAAATCTCCTATGGAAAAGCAGCTGACTTTCTATTTAAAATATAGAAAAATATTTTTTTTATAAAATATTCATTTAAAGTTCTGTTTAAGCATGAGGATCAATATTTTAATTGATATTATATAATTAAATTAGCTATTTCTTTTGGAGTATAGCTACTATTATTGAGATACATTCATAGTATCTTTTATATCCAAATTTGTTTTCCTGAAATGTTTTCCTAAATTTCCTTAAACTGGGAGTTCCCTCTCCTCAACTACTATAAAACTTCACTTCTGGCAGAACTATCTGGCAGAACTACACTACTAAGTGTTGGCATAATATTTGGGTTATTAGAAATAAAGGTACAATACATATTCGAGTTCACTCTCCATGGTATTTGCTGTTGCTTTTATTTAATTAAAAAATGTCTTCAAAACCAATCCAGACCAAACCAACCAACCAACCAACCAACCAACCAACCAACCAACCAACCAACCAACCAAAGAGCTTGCTTTCTTTGTCCGATACAAGAGAAAATACCAGAGTTCTGAATAGACCTCAGCATTTCAGGACTTGGTGCCACGATGTATGTATATAGTTTTGTGTGTGTGTGTGAATTATTTTGCAGAAATGTGAAACTCATTTATATGTTTGTCATGGTATGCAACTCACTGAACTGACATTTGAAGAATACATGCAGCTCATACTGTCTCCAGTTTTGGGGAAAATTTCTGGATTCCCACAACTCCCAAGAGAAGGAACCTATGGAGACCTTTTGATTTCCCTGGGAGGTGTGACCAGCTTCAACCACTTCTCATCTCCAAACAGACACCAGTTGTGTCTGTTGCTTTTGCAGCAATTGGACACTACATTTTATACACAGGGGAAATATTAAGCTTCAAGGTGCTTCCAGGGAGAGAAGAAGAGAAATGGATCCCTCTTTGCATTATACACTTTGGGAGGTACTGAATGGAGGCATGAACCAAAATATACGCCTAAGAGCACTGTAGGGTTGTAAGGATAATGTCATGCAGCTCTCTTGAGGGTTAAGGTAAGAGAAACAAAGACTTGCCCCATAATGAAAAATTACCTCTTCTTCCAAGAGGCACTGTCCCACCTTAGTAGTCATGATAATGCCTCTGTATATCATAGATTTTCATGCCAAACAAATGTTTCTGTTTATTCTAAGACTTCAGTTTTCTTAACTATTTTACTCAGAAAAGAGTGGATTTTTTTTTATAAAAATGGTATTATAAATAGTCATTTCTCTATTTAACTTGACACGTACGTTCATTCAATCATTTTTACCAAATCAAGGGACACCAAACAAAGATTTGGGGAAAAAAATGAAAAGAGGAAGAATAGTGAGGTAAAGTGTTTCCTGGACTTTGTCAGACTTCTTTATTCTCAGAATTTCTTCATCTTTTTCACACAGGATCTACACAGAAACACACTGACAGTGCTGACAAGTCCACTCAGTTCAGGTTTACTTCCCTTTTCCCTTTAACATAATAAAAATGGTAACAAGAATAGCAAAGATGTTTCAGTTTACTAGCTTCACAAGTAATTGAATCAACATTTAGTGTGTAAAAAAGAAAAATGTAACAGTGCACTTTTAAATTATAGCTGTAGTTTTTTCTTAACTTTGAAAAGATCTGTATTATTGCTTCACAAGTTGTACATGATGCCCATTTTAATTTTTTTTTTTTTTTTTTTTTTTTTTTTGGTGCAGCAAGTTAAAAAAAGTTATTTAGAAAGATGAGCAAAGATGGAAAATTAAAATCCAAACCTGCTATTCAAACACTCAAGCTTTTTACACATTCAAATCCAGACATGAAAACATCTGTATGTCTACTGGATCTGACCTAAAAACTCACACCAACAGTCCTGGTAGGCTTTTTGGCTAAGGCCTGTCTGTTTTAATAATCTTTATTATAGATTTGAGAATCTAAATAATGAACCTTTTTTTCTTTACAGGAGATCTTTCTAAAGTTGTAAATTAAAACAGACCTCTAAAAAAAAAAAAAAAGCGAATCCTTTTAAAAATACCCAGCATAAACATGTGGATTACACTCCTAGATGGGGATGGATTTCAGAATATTCTCAGGAGTTTCATCCAGCAGATGAAATGTCTTGATGAGCTTGTCATGTATCTTGTCTCTCATGCCTGGTAACATCTTTTCTGTAAGACAGAAAACATTATATCTTTAGCCACCACCCAAGAGCATTCAGTACTTTCATAAGAAACTATACAAAGAGCAGGTAAATTCTGTTCTTCTCATTTGTATCTAAAACATGTGGTTGTTCTGCAGGGCTGGCATAGAGAAGACTGAACACCTGTAACCATCCTTTTAGCACTGAGGAAACTGGACCCTAAAGCAGAAGAGTCAGCAAATAAACTAAAGGAACTTTATCTGATCATTTTATTTAGAAACAGAAAGGCCTGGTTATAGATTAGATTATCCAACTTTATGCTAATGTATTGCATCAGATAAAAAAAGAAGATACCTATGTGAATTCTAAAATTCACACTAGGAAGTCTCCTGTAAATTGAATTGAAATGCAAGAAAATGAACAACAGAATTTTTGGCAACCTTTACCTTGATCCTCGTATTAGGGATTATTTAATGATTTACACAGGCATGTGTGTACATCACCTATGGGATTTCTGTATGGGTTTTTCACTAAATGAATACTGTCAAATATTATATATTGGCCTTTATTCTATTCCTCTGTGGTGTTCCTGTGACTGGAACAATAGGAGGGATGGCCAGCTCCCCAGAATCTTGCTCTAATCATCACTTCCCAAGAGAAAGCAGCTTCCTGCAAATCAGAAGTATTCACTCCTCAGGTGCTTTTCCGCAAAATCCTTCAGACAGGAGGCTTAAAATAAGCCCTTAAAGGGATCAGATTGTGCTCCTGGGGGGTAGTTGCTTTTGTGTTCTCTTCTTTTTCTGAGAAAAGGATCAGCAAAACATCTGCTGTAGGATATGAAGTAGTTAGAAAAAAGAGGCTTTTTAAAGGCCTAAATAAGAATAAGGGAGATGAATCCTGGAAAATTGATAAGCAGTATTAATATCCTACTTGAATGTAGTTTTGTAAACTACCAAAGATACTTCCATCACATCTAGCATTATTACATATAAAAATATAATAAATTGTAGCTTACTGCAAAGAAGACAGTAAAAATTCCAACATTTACAGTTGTTTGAGAAACCTTAAGTCTTCCTTCTTATGTAATTCTTGAGAGATCAGAATAAATATCGACTGCTATGGAATAAGATTGCCCATGATCATGTAATTGAAGGCAGTGTCTTAATAGGTACATACAAATGCAGCAAAACACCACTGGTATCTTTTCCTGCACTGTAGAGTTTGTCCTCTAGGCTCAGTAGCGTGTAGCATTTTACACTAAGAAGTCCTATCTTTGTATTTTTCAGTTCATAATGTGTAGGACATCCCTCAAGATGTCATCTGTAAGACCCCTTGGCTATGGAGAAAAATTTGAAACAGTGTTGTAGTTTTATACATTTTTCATCCTCTGAGATAAAATGTTAAAGGGCCTGATAGGGTAGCCAAGAAATTTCCATTAAGCATACCTACAGTATCATATAGGTTTAAATAATTTCTGAGGGAAAAATGATACGAGAACGTTACTTAGGATGTAAAAGAAGCTGTTGAAATGTAGGTCTCAAAGATTATGAAAGCCACGCTCTAGCTCTGCAGCAAATTCTGGCTTCCACAATTACCTACTGCTACTAAGCTTTGGTTGCTCAGCCTTAGAAATTCCAGGAAAAATACATGAGAAAGGGATTGAGAAAGGGATGAGAATTCTTTGAAAGTTTTGTACAGTAGTCACTGATGCATGGACTGTTTCCAGTAACAAACCACCTTTAGGTAACAGCACAATCAGTAGCTATGAAGTCCAAAAATTAGAAATTAGTTTGGCATAGAAATCAGTAATTTTGAGGAAAGGAGCCAACTGAAGAGTACTTAATGCATCTCGCATCTGGTGAATAGCTGCTCTGTACAGCATGGAAGGATATTGTAAGAAAAGATTTGAAACAAACTGGAAACAAGTAGCTTTAAACAAGCATTCTCGGGACTGAGGAAGATTCTGTGTTGATAACAATATGGGAAAGATAAAATATGAGGCTCCTGGGAAAAGGGTGAACCACAAAAAAGGCATGATTTGTAATATGACTGGACACAACCCCAAATATCATTTTCCAAAACCTTAATTTGCAGATAAGCTAAAAGCACATTTCTCTTAAAAATGAAAACAACTGAGATTATTAATTAATATATAATTGATATATATTATTAATATATAATTAATTATAAATGTCCTTTTTCATTTTCTAGAAATACTAATATTAATCTGTCAGTTCTTAAAACAGGCCATTTTCAGTGTGAGTGAGAAACACAAAACCAGGATCTACAATTATAAAGTGGCTCTGAATAATGACTTAATACAGGGTTTTGTCTAGTGTTAGATGAAAAAAGGCTGTGAAAAAAACTAGTATTCTTTAAGCCCTAATGGGATTAAGGCAGCAACATGATGCAATTTGGTTATTCTTTCCAACAAGAAGCTGAAAGCA
This sequence comes from Cettia cetti, assembly GCA_013401135.1. NCBI lineage: Eukaryota > Metazoa > Chordata > Aves > Passeriformes > Sylviidae > Cettia > Cettia cetti. The sequence goes on from VZUI01043877.1 coordinate 20,537, forward strand.
TTTGGTTTTCACTGCCATAATAGAATCACTCTTTTCTAAGCATTTTTAATTTTGATGAAATATCCAATATACATTATGTGGATCAGCTTAAAAGCAGTTATGTTTAATTATTTTCCTCCCTTTGTTTATCATGTTCCTCCTGATATTTTAAATAAAAGTATCTCTGCAATTCTAAGGCAAATAGATTGAAAAGCTGTAATTAACTCTAGACATGGACGACTCTAAATATATACAAATACAAGAAAAGTCTTGAGCTAAATCTGAGTATGATGATTAAATTATTCTAAGAACCATTACTTAAGTATCATCAGCAATGCCAGGAGCAAATTATAAATTGGAAACATGACTTTATATTTTCCCAGCTGCAGGCAATGAAAATTTGCACAGCCTGACCTGCTTGTAATTGTGTGCTCTTAAATCTCTGTTAGAGAGCCTTTGACCTCAGGCAAGTGACTAGGCCCACAATTCCATTTTATAAGTCCTGTGGCCACACTGGGTTTGGGTTGCTTCTTCTACCACACTCTAAGAGGTGATGCACTCACCAAAAGAGTCTGCAAGGCTCCTTTGGCCTTTAGCAGGAGTAAGTTCTCTACCCTCTTTTTTTCCAGGTCTTTCTTCAGCTCAGCCTCTGATTTTAGTGTTTGTCTTTTAACCATACGATCACCCATTTTCTTGAGCTCATCATGAACATATTTGCTTCACTCATCAGTGGGCTCTGAGCCTTTGCACATCAACATTGTCCTGCATGTTTGCGCTGGGTAGGTGCTAATGCTCATCTCCGAAGCCCACCTGTCTGTCAAGAAGAGAAGGCCTTATTTCTATTTTGTCAGATCACAAGTCAGTGGCTTTACACGTACAAGAAACAAAAACAAAAACAAAAACAAAAACAAAAAAATCAAAAGAGAATGATGATGTGGGAGAGAGTCTTGTTCAGTCATTCCCCAAATCTGCAGTTTTTGTACAGGCTGAAGGAACTCAAAGGTCTCTCTGAAGTGCAAACATTTTCTAGTGGCAAAGGAATAAGGAATTTTGCCTTGGGACATTGCAGTATAAAGGGCCAGGTCAAAAGATTCAGAAAGCAGAGCTTTTTGCTACTTTCAAGTTGTCAGGTTTAGTTTGTGCTAAAAGGCACTGTGGTCCCTGGTGAAAGGTAAGAAGCTGTTTAGACCTCACAGAGAAAAGAAACTACCCTTCACTGAGGTTCATGAGACATTTCCTGCAGTCAGAATCCTTCATAATCCAGATACATTGTTTACCTGCCCTAGCTCCCAGGGAAGCTCCTTGTGCTGGGGACTCCATTGGCTTCTGGAGGGGAAAGTCAGACCTCTCCCTTCATGTGCCAGAAATCTACCTAAGTGTTGAGGGAATTCTTCCTTCACCTCTCCAATTACTCACAGTTTTACCAGACTTGATAAATAAGAGCAGCATTTGTTTCTAAAGTTTCCTTCTTTAAAACAATATTAAAAGGAAACAGTTCTGGGGGGCAGGGTGGTTATTATAGTTACTTTAAAATTTGATCTTGAGTGGAAGTATAGTGAGCAGAAATTGTTAATCTTTTGAGGTGGATTTGCATTCAGTGACACCAAGTTGACACTGAGGTCTGCTATATTGCAGCAAAGCACTTTTGTTTTGGTGTTGACATTTTGATTTGACATTCTTTGTAGGCTCTAAAATGTCTCTAGAAGGGTGGCAGGGTGGCTGACACCACACAATCCCCTCCCTGCCCTTTCCTTTTTATACACCCCTGCCACTGCACAGTGTGAATTTGGCTGGATATATTTCAGACCAAAGCAGCCTAGTATTTCTCTAAGTGTTACTCCTGTGTTCTGCTCATCTCTCTAATTTAGGCAGGGGTTGTTCCCTTACCATTTTTGGCAGAGTTAAATACTCAGGTACATAAGCCCAGAAGTGAAAATTTCTACCATTTCTTGACATTTATACCACCGAGATATTAAACCACTTGATAGACAAGACCTTCCTTTATTTTTTAATCAGATAAAATGATGGAAATCCAACCACAACTGAAGAGTTATGTTTTTATTTCAATACCAGGTATTCACTGATAAAATCAAATAGTGAAATATAGATCTGAAACTACATCAATTGGTTCTGAAGGTGACAAAATCTTCAGTGTAATTTCTTCTCCCACTATATTTTTCTGGACTCCTCTGTTTAAGAGGCTTTTTTGTCTCCACACAGAGACACTAATGAATCATCTTCTTTCAGAACTAGCCCTGTATCTATAAAAAAAAAAAATAGAGGGGAAATATTTTAAAATTTAATAACAGGAGTGTTACCCATTATGTTGCCATCAGCTGAGTACTATGCAGCTGTTTGCTCACCCCTTCACCACCCTTGATGGGATGGGAAGGAGAATCAGAAAAAATGTAACAGCTGTGGGTTAAGATAAGAACAGCTCAATAATTGAAGCAAAATAGAATATTATAATAATACAGTAGTAATAATGGTAATGGAAAGGGAGATAACAACTAAAGAGAGGGAAATAAAACCCAAGGAAGATAAGTGATGCACAATACATTTACTCACCAGTTGCTGATCAATGCCCAGCTCATCCCTGAGCAGCAATCAGCTGCTCTGAGCCAGCTCACCATGATTTATGTACTGGGAATGATTTTCTATGGTACAGAACATCCCTTTGGCTAGTTCAAGCCAGCTGTCCTGGCTATGGTCCCTCCTACCTTCTTGTGCACGTGCTTAACAGCAGAGCATGAGACACTGAAAGGCATTGACTAAAACAAGCACTATTTAGCAACAACTAAATATGGGTGTGTTGTCTACATTATCCTCACACTGCATGAAAAAAGCACAACACAGTACTACCAGTTATTAGGAAGAAAATTAACTCTATCCCAGCTGAAACCAGGACTAGTTTGTGCAAAAATGAGAAGCAAACAAAAAAACCAACTTCTCAAAATGTCACCTGCTGCATAAGTTCTGTAAAGGGCTTTGAATCAGGTGACAGTTGCATATAGACGCAGTGTGGGTTGTGCCGATCAGACTGTCAGTTCCCCTTCCGAGGGAGCCTCCCTGTTAGAGAGCATCTGACCACTTCCATGAAAGAGCAATCCCACTGAGGTAAGAGGAATATATGATTGTCAAGCTTAGCTCATCTTATTAAAATGTCAGAGAACAGGGGAACACCCACTTTCACTCTATGACTGCTTTCTTCAAGCATCTGAAATCAAAAGCATTCTTTTAGTGCTGGCTAATATCCAGAAAACATATAGGATACTCCTATAAAATGTGCAAAATTGAGCTCCATTTTTAACTGTGAAAAAGGAAAGAAATCCAAAGAATAGTAGTTAGAGAAAATAATGATAAAATACCAATGAGGAAAGGTATAAAGAATGATGAAATAGTATTTCTTAGAATCACAGCTGAATACTTCAGTCTTTGAATACCATGTTGCTTATCAACATAATGCATATTTCTGCTTTTCATAGTAGGAAGCAGCCAAAGGAAAAAAAATCAGTCTAGAAGGAGATAAAACATCTGTTAAATTAACTACTTAGCTGTGGAAATACATTTTCCCATGTTTCAAAGAACCAGACAGACTATATGTGCACATTTTAATATGCCATATTCTCTACAATCTATAATGCAGTTTAATTTTAATAATTAAGGAATGAAGTTGAGCTCTTCTATGGACAAGTGAGCATACTATGTGTAACATTGATTTTAAAAGCTTACTTAAATGAGCAAAGGACTCTTTTCAGACACTCAATTTTTCTGTCTCTTCTTGTTAAAGAAAAGTAACTTTTTCCCATGCTATAAAACATTATCACGATATTATGGAAAATTTATTGTGTTTTATGTGTTTTATGTGATATATTCAGCAGGGAGAGCATGTACACCTGAGGCATTCAGGGTAGGAGGGATTGTGAAGACCTGTGAATTTGTGTTAAGTGTATGAGGCTGAAGAAACAGGAAAAAGAGAAGGCTGCATATGAAATTACCTATATAAGTTGACTGGATGAGTACTTTTTTATCTAGAGTGACGTGTGTGGCAAATATTGCAACATTATCCCTCTGATCTTGATAATTGCAGTGGAGTTGCTTGGGAATGCCTAACAAAGCAGATGAAATGCTTGCCTTAGTGTCTGCTGAACAATAGTTAGAAGAATTTATAATGTGCTAGGAACTATCACACTACTTATTTTTTCCTGAGAATTCATGCAAGCTTGATCATATGAAGGGTTTTAAGAGGGTCACTCCTTCTGGGAGTTGTTCCCAGTTGAGAAAGGGAGCAGAGAAGCATAGGGATGCAAAAGTGTGGATTTCCAGTCTAGATATATGAACTCTATTTGGAATCTTGAGAGATGCCACCATTCTTGTCAATGAATATTCATGTTATTACATGATAGGCAGTTCCCACTTTGGCCTGATAAACTACAACTGGATAAGAAAACCTCTCTGCTCTTAAGACTTAAAACTTAATTTCCAGTTGAACAAATGTTTCTTGGTACTGAAGGGAGGCCTTGCTCTATGTAATAGAAATTATTAGATTTTATGGAACATCAATCTTGATTATAAAATGTTAAATTATAGAAATAGTCTTCCCTACAATGAAAATAGTGTATGAATCTGCAACCTGGAATTTATGCAAATCACATCCATATAAATATCACATGACACCTTTCTTTCTAAATAGAAAAAGAAAATTGATCATATTATTAGGGGATAATGTGCCAAGAGTGTAACTGTGAGAATAGTGTTGTTACTTGTCTTGTGACTAGTCTGTTCTTACTAGAGGAGGTTACATACATATTTCTTCCACACACCACAAACTATCTACATTTCAGCAGATGTTTTCTCACAGCAGAAATTTTGGAAACAAAAAGTCAGCCTTCTTAACCACAAGATATGAATCACACCACCGTAGCATGGAAACCAAGATGATGCACGTTCAGAAATAAAAATAAAATCAAAGAGAGCAGTCTATTGTGATAGCTATAGTTCTTAAGAATTTCTATTGGAAACCTTGTTTGCTTTATGAACAAATTAAATTCTATAGTTTGCTTACAAATGGCACCAATTAAATTCTGTCTCAGAGTAGTTTTAGTTTATATTTAGTCTCTTATTTTAAATTTTGTCTCACTGAGTTTTATGAGCATGAAAGGCGACTTGCACTTAAATTTTACAACAATTAAAAGTAGAATTGATTTGCATTCCTTGAATCCTTCCATTGTTTGTTTTTTTGTTTGGTTGGGGTTTTTTTTCATACTGTGCTCCAGATTATCATTCTTTCCTTCCTCCAGAACTACAGTTTCATCATTCCAGGACTGAGAAGTCATGACCTGATTTTATTCAGACCAGCAGGTGCTTTTGAATTAAAAAATAATAATTTAAAAATCTAAGTTTCTTGTTGCGCAATGCTGTCCCCAGGGAGATGCAGTGATCACCACGGAGTCAAAGCGGGAAAAGAGGAAGTTTAATTTTTTTCTACAACTTATAGAGATTTCTAAAAAGGAGACCAGATTGGAAGAATGAGGTTCAGCCTCTTCAACGTCGCTGGTCTTAGAAAGTGTCCATCAATTGTCCTTTCACAGAAAGGAATCCAAAAAACATGAAAACAGTTCTGTAAACATTACTTTGTTTACATGAAATTTCTGACTCCAAGGCTGAAGGCTGGAAAACAAGGCGACAGTTTCTGGGAATCTTTACTTTAATATAAGGTTTGTTGCATCCCAGCTACTACTTCTGCAAATTGATGTAACCTTGCAGGGAGATGTCTGACCCAGGTCTAACCCAGCTGTGTCTACTCTGCACTACGACACAAACAGCAAAGGCAGCCCCAGTGTCACTGCAGCATGGTTTGCTGGAGAGATGCTGGATCAGCCTTTACTGTGCTGGGATGTGTGGCTTTCCCAGCAGCTGTAGAGCTGGCTCCAGTACAGGGCTCTGCTGGGGGCACTGCACCTCACTCAAAAAGTTCTCCACTTCCTTTGTTCTTGCACCGTGTTCAACACTTCCCTTTCTTCCCCTTCACAATACGCTTATCCTCCTGTCCTTGAACACAGTATTTTTTCTCAATTCTCCTAGTGATTACTCAATATTAGCATTGTTTTTGTGTCATCATACAGTCTGTGTTGTATCCATGGCATAGATGGGTGAGGAGAGAGGAGAGAGACAAGGCACTCAGGGAGATAAGTCTCAAACATAGGGAAAGTTTAGTGTGCCTTGTCTTCATGAAGGAATTGTAAACCTGACCTACTTGGAGTAATCATCTTACCTCCCACAGGCAGCTAAACTCTAACACATCTGAATGTCCTACAGACATTTGTATAAGGCTGGAAAAGACAGATCAGCCTGTCACAGAAAGTAAATGTATAGATGTCAAACCCCCCCCCCCCCCCAAATATGCATTTTGTTAGCAGTCAGACAAGATTCGTGCAAAGAAAATTCATTCACTCTATCAGAATTATTTGAAAAAGCTCTACTGTATCTGTAGTTTGATCCAGTTTGATCTGTAGTTTGATCTCATCACAAATTTTGAGATTTTGGCCTGTGAAATATAGGGCAGTTTGGCATAATGAAGAATACGTTTACCCCCCTTTTCCCAGCTCTTCATAAGCAATCCTGAATTATCTTACTTTTAAAGACTTTGAATGACATAACAAGCATGTACATATTAAAAAAAATCCTAGTTGAAATTTTAAAAATTAAATAATGCTAATACTCTTTATTGTTCTTCCATACAGCAGGGCAGAAACCATGCAAATAAATAAAACTGAATGCAACAGAACTCTGCCTTCAGCTAATGTTGAGATTATTAATGCATGCAGACAGGTCAAATACTGTTGTGGTTTCACATCAGTTTCTTCTGTTTTACTTCCAGATTTTTGAGAGCTTCCCTTAGGTAAGGAAGACATCTGTTTATGTCTGAAAACAATAGATATGCTCAAGCTGGAATGTGGAGGAGGTTTCTCTTCACAAAACAAGCAGAGCACTCTCCTGGCAGGCTTGCCAAAGGGCACAACATAACTAAGAATATGAACTGCTCCACTTACCATTTCTATACAAACACAAGGTTTTTCTCCAAACATACCCTTGATGATACCAGAGAATGTATCTGAAGATAACACTGGAATATTCCCACTTATTTCCTGACACTGGGATAAATCCACCCATCTAACTCACAAAAGTGGGTTACTTCCTATGTGGTATCATTCATATTATTACAGTGCAAAAACCCAATAATAATAAAGAGGCAATGTGCCCTATCAGCAGTAAATTTGTGCATGAACAGAGCAGAATACTGGCCAACCTACAGTAGGAAAGCTTTAGTCCCAATTTTTCATGAATTTAGTCTTTAGCCTTAAATGTCGACAGTTATTTATGCAATTAAAGATGCAGTCCATAGAAATGAAATCAGGTCTACATTAACTTTTTTTTTTAAAATTGGCTGCGTTTTAATGAACCAATCATAAAAAAGTTACATTTACACTACTAGTGCAAGATCAGTTAGAGATAATGCCTTGGCAATATTTCCTTCAAGTTATGGTGAGAATAGAAAAACACATTTCTAATGCATTCATTAACATATTCCATAATTAATAAAGACTCATGAGTCACTTTCTGGGAACAGCATTAAAGGAACTTCAGGACATAGTATTTGAAAAAAGAGAATTTAGGAAGTCCTGTGACAGCATGGAACTGCATTTCTTAATCAACCAGAAAAATGATTTTAAGAGGAGGGGAATTGGTGATTTCTTTTAGCAAAAATTAACCACAGAAGTGCTGGAATCTGACAATCAAAATGAAACCTCACCAACTTTTGCAAGTAACTAACAATATAGTTCTGAAACACAAGGAAACAACAGGTTTCTGGCAAGTGTTTGCTCAAGAAATCTTGGAACAATTAGCAAAGATATAAAGCACAGAGCAATTAGACTGTTTCCTCTTTTCTACCATTGAAGACTTAACAGTTTAACAGATAATTCTGGTGAGAAAATTGCTACTTTTCTATTCATGTATGTTTCAATGTATATTGACATATGTTTACATGCTTTTACATATGTTTTTCTTTAAGATTTCAAATAATACAGTTGTTGAGAAACTAACAGTGAACAGACCTAATTTTAGTTTGTGTGCTTATTTCAGATGCAGCTTCAGCAAAAGGTTGGGGTTGTGAAACCATTCCAGGAATGGTTTTGATTTTTTTCAGTGATGATCTAATATGAAGGTATACATCAACATGATTTAATATAAATGCATACATGGCATTTTAGTTGTGTCCCTTAGCAGGTGTATTGTTTCTGGCTGGGATGGAGTCAATTTTCCCATAGCAGCCCTCACAGTGCTGTGCTCTGCATTTCCAGCTGGAAAGGTGCTGATAACACGCCAGTGTTTGCACTACTGCTGAGAACAGCTCGCACAGCATCAGCTCTGCCCAGCATTCCCCCCTCACCAGCTGGTTGTTGGTGGGCAAGATCTTGGGAGACAGTAGGGCCAGGAGAGCTGACCCAAAACTGGGCAAAGGGGTACTCCATAATATTCCATACCACGTGTCAGCATATTCCATTCCATGTGCCTTCTCAGCAATAGAAGATAAAAGAAAAGAGGAGGGGGGTGGGAGGGTGGGGTCAGGGGTGATCTGCTATTTTTGTAATTTTTCTTCTGGAGCAACTACTCTGTGTACTGAGGCTCTGCTTCCTGGGAAGTGGCAGGACATCCACTTCTGATGGGAAGCAGAGAATAAAACATTTTTGTTTCCTGTGCTTCTGCATGCATGACCTTTGCTGCTGCTTTATTAAATTGCCCTTATCTTGACCCATGAGTTTTTTCCACCTTATTTTCTCCCTGCCTCATCCAAATGTGAAGGGGAGTGATAGAACAGGTTCAATTCTCTCCTGTGTGAGAAGTCCAGTACTAGCCACTTCCTATGGCAGTATCAACCTTCATCAGACTTCATGTCATCCTTCTCAGATTTTCCTGCAAGACTTTGATAAAGCAACTCTTTCCAGGACAACCACTGTGAGAGAATGTTCTCAAATTCTGGAAATACTGGTCAGAGGGGGGAAAATCTGCTATTTCTGAAACTTTTAATCTGTAAATGTCATATTCAAAGTCTGGCAGTCCTTGAAATAGATGAATTAAAATTAAAGTTATCAGATCTTATTTTCATCATTCAGACAGATTCTTCTCTACTTTATTATGAAATGGTAAGAAGGCTACTCCTGCTTGTATTGAGGAAGAGGAACCAGATCCTATGCCATAATTTTACACTTCTCTAATTTACTTCAAAAGAAAGGAAAAGCAGATTAATATGTTCCTTTCCTTCTTCTCCAGCTGAATTATAATTCTTCCCTGAGGCTTGTTCATCTACCATAAGGTTAATAGTAACAATAGTGCATTTAATAAATAGTAGTTTTTATTAATAAAAACTAAAAAAATGTTATAAATTAAAGTAGAAGTTTCAAAGGTAAATGTAAAAGAATGCATAACTTATCCTTTCATCTTCCTTTTCCATTCTGCTTTTTTAAAAGTCTTTTTTTGGAAATTGTTTTCTGTCTCTGTCTCAGATTCCAACTCTATTACAAAAAGCTCTTACTAAACCTTTTTTTTTTTTCCTCTAGTAATCTTTTTTCCACCCTCTAGCAGAAAGATGAAAGGCAGGTAATTTGTCTGCAGAGTCTTCAGACTGATAAGAAGAAAGACACTCTGTGCACAGAGGAAGTTCCAGCACTACTAAATAAAGTATCCCAGCAATGTGCTTCTCAGTGACACAAGCATTATTTGAAACAACTCATTGATCAGGCCTACATTTTAGATATTGGAAAGAGGAAGTAACAATCTGTATTTCACATTAAAGGAGTATTTTTCCACTGAAGGAAAAAAAAAAAATTTGCTTGGGAGTAAGAACCAAGAAATTATAATCACATCTTCACAATCTTCCAGAATAGTAGTACTCAATTATCATCTTTAAGGGGAAGCTTGAGTGTACTTTAACTGTTTTGTAATTATAGTCTTCTTAATATTTGAAACATTTGTTGTTAAAGAGATAAAAAATTTGCTTTCTGAAAGCTAAGCACATTGATACAGTGTTTTGTTGAGCCCTTTACAAAGTTTGAGGTGCAAGTTGCAATAGACACATATGTGCTTTTGTCTTTTGATAGAGCTTCAGCCCAAAGTGTAGAAATAACTGAAGTCAGATTGCTCCTGCAGGTAAAGTAAATAGGTCCTGACATGACCAACAGAAACAGACAACCCAAATTACTTTCAAGAAAAATGTTTTTTATCTAAAACAAGTATTTCACCTGCATCTTTTTATTTTCCTGTTTTTTTAAGACTGACTCTTCATTTGAAGAGAAATTTTCTTTCCTGAAGGGGAAATATAAAGAATGGGAACTGATATCAAAAGACAACAAGCTTTACAAATGTATCCAGGAGACACAAGTACACAGTGTCTGGGGTGGGGGGGAATTAAAAAAAAAAAAAAAAGAAAAAGAAGACTATGTTATTTAGAGATGTTTCTAAATTTTCATCAACAGCAATCTCTCCATAAGAGTGGACATTAATGCCCCCCATAACAAGTCCCCAAAACCCTCAAACTTAAGAAAAATTCTTTCCAGTTCCTCTGTTTCCTCTCATATCTCAGAAGGGAACCTGAGGTATAACACAACAGGTAGTTAAAGAAAAAACTAGTAGAGACTAAAGTTTACCCTTTCACAGTTCAAACCAGTCTGAGGCTTTCAGTGAAGCTCCTGGCAAAGCCAAGAATGTTTCCACTGGCAGCTGAATGCAGGCATTGGCTGGGACCATCTACCACAATCATTTTTTTACCTTTGTGCTCTTTTACTACAGTGACCAGCAGTCAATGAAGGTAATTCTGTTCACACTGAAACCTTTTCATAGATTAATTCATGGCCTAAATAAGTCTGCTTATTCTGCTACACATGATTGCAGAAAATTTCTTTCCTCTTCTT